>QGOA01000534.1:0-23329 GCA_003313075.1 Termitomyces sp. MG16
AACCAGAGCACCTCAAGGGCTGAGAGTAGTACCAACAGATAATGTTGAAAGAATAGAAACAGTAAAATGAAATAATGTCAGAAGAAATAAGAGAATGAATGAAGGGAGAGTGAAGAGATAAGGAGTGAGAAAAGGAAGAAATGAGGAGTCCTCTGACAACTTCATATTATCAAAACTGCTCAACTGATGCCAAGCTTGCTGGGCCTCATTTCTATCTGAGTTCAACTTCCAACTAGATTATACACCAGATATCAAAAACTCAGCAGATGTGGCATCCAGACAACCAGATCACAAACCTCAAGAAGGGAATAAAACTACCATTAATCAGCATCAAGCTCTACTTAATCTTCATCACACTGCCAAATTTTCTCTTCTGAAGCTTACTTCATTATACTGCTTCCCTCTATCAATTTTCTCTCCATTTTCACCTTCAATAATTCAGAACTACTCAAAAAATTCAAAGCTGCTTATTGCACTGATAATGAGTGGCATACTCTTTTACAACATAATGACAGAACTATAATCCACCAAGGCGACTTAATCTTTCATAATGGATGCCTTTTTGTTCCCTCCACTCTTTGAGCAAAGATCCTTCATTCTTGCCATGACTTTGTTGTTTCAGGCCATCCTGAACATGCAGGAACCTATGATAATCTCTGTCAAGATTTTTTATGGCCAGGAATGCAGACTTACTCTCACACTTATGTCAAATCCTGTGAAATTTGCACACATACCAAAAACACAACCCACAAGCCCTATAAACTTCTTCAACCTCTTGACATTCCAGATCATCCTCAGCACTCAATGCCTATGAACTTTATTATGAAACTCCCTCCTTTACATGGTTACAATGCAATTTCAGTAGTATATGATTGTATGACTAGAGCAGCTCACATTATCCCAATCTGTGAATCTATGAATGCACTAGAATTGGCCTGAATCTATTTCAATTGAGTATTTTGACATTATAGATTCCCTCAATCTATAGTCTCTGACTAAGAGTCAATTTTTATTTCCTCCTTCCTGACTAACCTTATGTCCCTTGTTGGCACAAAGATGCACCTATCCATGGCATATTATTCTCAAACCAATAGACTTACAGAACATAAAAACCAAACTCTTGAGACCTACCTACACAGCTATACTTCTTATCAACAGGACAATTGAATTGATTATTTTGTTCTAGCCAAATTTTCTTTCAATAATCATACCAACTCTTTGACTCAGCAAACCTCATTCCATGCCAATCTTGAATACCATCCTGATTTTAAAATCAAATTGACCAAATGCACAACCAACCTAACCACAACTGATTTTGCCAACTGACTTTAAGGAATTCATGAAGAACTCCATCTTGAATTGCAACAAGCCAATGAATACATGGCCAAATATTATAATCAACTATACAAACCTATGCCAGAGCTGAAATCTGGCAATTTAGTATGGTTACTCCATTGTAACATTAAAACTACTTGTCCTTTAAACAAATTGGATTACCAACACCTGGGACCATTCAAAATCCTGGCCTGACATGAACACTCATTCTATCTTCTCAAACTCTCTTTGTCATATTCTTATTTCCACCCAGTTTTTTATGTCTCTCTTCTTGAACTCTGGACACCTGCATCAATTATTTCTGATTGTACAGTTACTCCTACTTCTTCAGCTGATGTAATCTCAGATCAATCTCATGATATTGGTTCTATTATTGACACATGAAAAATTGGCTGGCAATATCATTACTTTGTTTCATAAAAGAGCTGCACCAATTCCAAACCTCTTGGGTTTCTTTAACAGACATATCCTCAAACCTTTTTGAAATAATTGAACAATGGCATTGTTGTAATCCCAGAAGACCCTGACCTCCACAAATTTATTTCAACTGAGCATCTAAAACAACACTCCCTGGCCCAATTACATATTCAGAAACCCTGATTGACTACCTAGCCTGAACTCTGTTGCCTCCTTCTCTGCCTTCTTCTCAATGAGATTTTGAATCTCCAAAAGAAACAACGACATGCTTAGGAAGAGTGGCATGACTATCTCAATCAAAAGATTATGTCAACTCAATAAAGAGGAGATAATGTCAAGAAATCTACCAAAATTTAACAAGTACTTTCCAAATGCCAATTAGACTCAATTTTGTTGACTTTGCCTTTATTCAATATTCTTTTCTTTTTCTTTTTATATTATATTTTGTCATATACAATTTTTACAGACTCATATATAATCTAGTCTTCCTTATTTCTCATTACTCCTTATCCTTCTCTCCTTTACTTAACTATCTATAAAAACTCTGTATTTATTAGATACTTCAGGCAATCAACACAGTTGTTTGTCTCTTTTTCAGCCACAGTCTTTTCTCAAAATCCAGAATTTAACCTGCTTAGATTATCTCAAACCCTCTAGTTATTTTCTCTGCTCTGACACTCTTATGTTCAGATTACCCTCCTCTATTTGACAAAATTGATTTCTGCAACAACCAATCATATTTAACATTATTAAATCAACAGTAGAGGTATTATATATTTTATGCAGTGACTCTAGGATATCTGTACCCAAATTATAATTTAAAGTTATGTCCCATCATTGAAGATAATAAAATCAAATGTCACTCTTGCTGATAAGCAGCAGAGTAGAGTCTGTAATACTTATTGACATGTCTAAGTAGTATTATATAGATTCTCAAATATCAAACTATCATTCTTATAGGTCATCACCATCTGCAATGCTATCTTGAATATGAAGAGCAATTTAAAATATTATGTTATTACTACATATGGGATATATAGCAAATACTATTTGTTTTTACTCTGTTTGACACAATAATTCCTTGTCCAATTGGAGGGTAAGATGGCACCTTACTAACAAGTGACATACATAATAATGTTGGTGTTTAGACACATGCTGAGTAGCTGAGTTTATTTGGCAATGATGTTTCATGCAGATCTGCTAAATGCTGAGCATCATAGGGTAGACAATTAATGTTTGATAGAATTGGTGATTTATTGTATCATTTGAGGTATAGACTTTGAAATAACATACTATATAGGTGTTATGCAGCCAGCAAGGAGTTAAAGTGAGTAGTGACATCATTATCTATTCTTTATGTTTATTTTTATAACTTTTTTCTATAGTAGCAGCACATGTGTCATTTTTGACTCATAAAACAGTAGATAGTATAACATTGCTTTCAAGCTTTGTAGTCAGACTTTAATTCTTCTATTATTTGATATACAAATAATGAATATATACTTGAAAATATTAGCTAAAAATATCTAAACTTTGTAGAGGACTCAAAACTATTTGTCTGAATATAACATTCTTATTGGGATTTATTTTTATTTACTCATCTAAGCAATATGTGTAAGCAGTACTGAAGGGCCCACACTTGTCTGAATGACAGATAAAGAACCAGAGCACCTTAAGGGCTGAGAGTAGTATCAATAGATAGTGTTGAAAGAGTAGAAGCAGTAAGATAAAAGAATGACAGCAGAAATAAGAGAAGGAATAAAGAGTGAAAGCAGAAAAAAATGAGGAATTCCTTGACAGGTGTCAGAACAAGGGTCCTGTGAGTGTTCTTCTGGCCTGGTTGTGCATCCTAATTATCATCAGTGCTTGTTATGCTCATGTTGAGGTAAGCCATGTGAGTTCAAGACACCAGTGGCAAAGTCTCACAGGGATAACTCTGTTTGTATGTCCTGTCAAGCCTGGCATGAGTGTTGCTCCATGGCTCAGGCATTGAGCAAAGAGCAGAGATTACATTTATTGATGAGGAGATGTGCCAGCAGTTGCAGGAGGCCCTGGCATCTGAGCATCAGATAACCTTACAGTTGCAGTCCATACAAGAGGATCTTTTGCAGGAATGGCATGCTTGGAAGATCATGTGGGAAGAGCAGGACATGGCAATTTGTAACAGAAACAGAGCATTTGAAGACAGTGATGCTGCTTTAGTAGCACACATGGCTATTGAAGATGAGTTGGCTGGTTTGCAGACATGAGTAGAGCATATCAAAAACTAAGGATCAGACAATGTGGCACATGGAGCATTAGAGATAAAGGAGGTACTGCAGGCAATATGGAAAGTGGAGGCAGCACAGCCATAAATTTTACAGAGGAGAAACTGGCTATTGAATGCATTGATGTCAACACAGGAAGATGTTATATGTAAGTGATCCTATGTCTCATACTATATATCTGATACATCTTCACATCCAGGAGAGGTGCATGAGTACCAACTGTTGTTGGACAGGGGCTCCTTAGTGCTTGCCCTCATCTAGCAAAGGCTGCCCCAGCATATCCTGTCAAAGCTTATGCAAGGAATCAATCAGTTGGAAGGTCTGTTAGCAGTGCACTAATGCAGAAGCATGGTGATACTGGAACTTGGATAGAAGTGGCAGTGGATGCTGGCCTGCCCATGCTGACATAGGATGAAATAATCGCAATGATGATATTATTCTTAGAAGAAGCAATGGCAACAGCAGAGGCAGGTGAAGCAGCAATGATGGGCAGAGCAGCAGTGGAAACAGCAGCAGCAATGACAACCATAGGAGAGACAAAGGATAGATCTGAGATTAGGAGATCTGTATTGTAATTTCTTGCCTGCAAACTTAAATTTTTGAACATTGTATATGTCATGCTATATATAGTCAAACTTTGTAGATAGTGTACTACAGTTGGACTAATGGATCATATACCAGAACATTGTGATACCAATGATTTTTTATTGCAGATGTTATAAGTGATTGGATGACTTGGACATGCTGATAATCAATTGTAGTTATATAAGCCTACATTATCACAATCAGAAATTGAAGTATTAAACAGTGTGGAGGAATAATAAATTGTGATACTATGCCATCAATTAAGATGTTTTAGTACTCCTTTTACTTATCAGCAATAAAGCTCAGTTAGCTAAACACTGACATTGACAATTCAGGTTGGTATAAAGACATTATATACAAAAATCTGAATAGTTGACTAGTAGTAAGTATTAATGTAATTATTAGCTGTATCAATACCAGTGATTAATAACAGGTCTACTAATCTACTAATGTTATGAATTCCACTAAAAACATCTATTTAATAAGAGCTTTACTAACAATAGAGCAAAGACAATGTACCATTCAATGTTCCTCATAAGAATTGCACTTAAGGCTCCGATGATAGAGGATGCCAAGCTATAGTCATATGCAAAAAAACTGCATAAGCCCAGCAGCATATATTTAGTCTTGATATCCAGCTACAGATATAGAATAGATAGATAGCTATTCTACTAACTACAATAAAAAGAACTAGAAATATAATGTTTAGTAAAAGATTTTTGACATGTAGCAAGTGAACATACCTCTAGTTAAGCATGAAAATATTGGCCTTGATTATGCCCAGATCTATGTGACGAGGTATCATTACATTGCCATACTGTGCAGAAAATTGAGCAAGTTCAAAGGTCAAAAACACTTCACATACATGATTCTTTCCATATGAAGTGAAATCAGGCTTGTTAAGCTTGCAGCATATTATATATTTGACAACAATAAGCTTTGCGTTTCACTTGACCTCTTTTGAAGCATCTGAGTAAGTCCAAACTTTGTCAAGCTGTTGATTTTTGTGAGTATGAAATGCAGCAATGAGAATTTCTTGTCTATCAAAAGCTTTCATCATGAGATGGTTCCAGTTGTCACAATGCATATAGCTGCTGACTCAAGGTCAAAGAACAAGCAAAACAAAAGGCCAAAACATACAAAAAAATGAGATGGGTGGGTCTGATATGATATAGCATATTTGAGTACCTCTCCATTACTTGGCAAATCCCCTAATGAGTCATGGCACACATCATGATCCCAGAGGAGCGGTGGGAGGATGTGTGAGGGCACCACAATAGGATTTCACAGTAGTGCTCCATGTGGTAGTAAATTGAAAATGAAAGGACATGTTAAGTGTCTTTGAATGTATGTCTTGCTGGTACAAACAACAAAACCTCAGTCCATAACAGCATTTGAAAATGTTGAAGTCATAACATCATTATTCGAAAACATTATCAATCAAGTCTTGTCCCACCTCTGCACCTTCCACAGCACTATTACCTGCTTTGTGCATATCATTACTTGTTGGTGTGCTGCTATATATCCCATGTCCAGAGGATATAGCATCTCAGAAGCACTCTAGATGATAGCTTGTCAATGCACAATGGCTGCTTAAACAGCAAATGTCTTGTTAGGAAGTGTTGTAGCATGACAAGACATCTCTGCCATCATACTTAAAGAAAGAAGCACTACAAGGAGGCACATGAGGAAGCAGAGAAGGACATAGAGGATAAAATAGAGGGATCACATGGAGAAGCTCAGAGTGGAGGAGACATCAAGTCATATAATATGTGTCTTGGTTTGGAAGAACAAAACTTATAAATGCCTCTACTTAGATGAGGAGATACTTGGAATCATCACATCAATAACATGATGGTGGTGACCTGGATTTGTCATGAACATATCAATGAAGGGATAGAGAAATAGCAGTGGCAACAATTATGAGACAATGCATCTGATTTGGAGTCTGAGTCTGAAGTAGCCTGAGAATCCAAATCACTGTCAGAAGAGTCTGAATAGGAATATTTAGCTTTGAGCATAGCCCATTGTTGCTTCATGTTAAGCTATGGCACATTAATAATTGGTTGTAATAATGGCATGCTATAAGACAGACTGTCAAATTCAGTAATTGCCATGATCTAGTAAATCAATTGTTTGTTGCCATATCTCTATTATGCAGAATAAAAGACCCATCAAGTGACAATAGGTGTTCATTAGATAGTGGCAATATGCTGAATCTTTTGAGAGGTATCTCAGCCCTGGTATTCAGGGCTTGCTCTCTACAAAAGGCAATTGAGGAACCAGAAATCATAATGCATTGATAATGAAGTCAGTAGTACAATAGCTTTTACCCTCTCCAAGGTACTGTATCTGCTCCAAGATATGATTTTTCCTGTGGCAGCTATTGTCTATGATCCATCATGTCCTGTCATACCTGTATTAGGCAGAACATAGAAAGACTTGCAATTACTCAACAAAATATGTCTCTTTAGCAGAGGCTGCTAGATCTATGGGTTGACTGGACATCCAATATGTCTGGCAAGGAAAGGATGTCAGCCAAATCAAGCCTTGATTGACTGTAACCTTACAAATCAAGTGGGCACAGAGAATGTGTTAAAACAGACACAACTATAGCTACATTCTAGTATAGGTAGATATCAAATATTAACATAGTAATAATATGGATTGCATGATATTGAATAGTGATGACATTATTCCTATGCATATTTGTAACCATACAGATGAATAGGATGTATCACATGATGGTAAAAAGTGAAGATATTATTCTCACACATACCCAGCCTACTGCTTACTAAGTAACTGTACAGATGAATGGTATGTATCACATGATAGTAAAAAGCAAAGACATTATTCCCATGCATATCTGCTTACACAAGTAACCATACAGATGAATGGGATGTATCACATGACAGTAAAAAACAAAGATATTATTCCCATGCATATCTAGTCTACTGCTTACTAAGTAACTATACAGACAAACAGTATATATCACATGACAGCAAAAAGCAAAGACATTATTCCCATGCATACCCAGTTTACTGCTTACTAAGTAACTATACAGATGAATGAGATGTATCACATGACAGTAAAAAGCAAAGACATTATTCCCATGCATATCCAGTCTACTGCTTACTAAGTAACTGTACAGACAAATGGGATGTATCACATGACAGTAAAAAGTGAAGACATTATTCCCATGCTTACCCAATGGAACTACAGTCAAACCTCTCATAAGTGATGACCCTTATAACCAATAACCCCTTCAAACCAGCATCCACTGACTTGGTTTGCAGGGAGATTTGATGAATCTCCAATACTCAATAATCAATGGGTCTTGGAGGATCATAACTGATAATGTATGTCAAAAGTATGGATTTTTATTAGAATAAATTATTGTATATTGTTTATTTGCTACTCACTAAGCATGTTGGGGTAAAAAGGAATGGGTTGTTTATGGATAATGGGCATGATGGCTTGACAAGTTGGCTTGTGCACAACTACAAAGACTGGGTGTCAATGTTGGCCTCTTGCAAGCTTTGAGCACCAAACACGCTTTGATGAATTTCGATCCTTTTGACCTACCACTCTTAATGATTATTTCCACAGAAAATTGTAGTATACATTTATGTAGCAATTAAATGATGTATATGATCTAAAATAATGACAAAACAGGCTTTTGGAGACTCTATAATGACCCCTCTCATACCCAATAACCTCTTATAACCAATAACTTTTGGCTTCCATGGAGGGGCCATAGGTTATAAGAGATTTGACTGTAATGGCAATGAGAACAAACATAGTCACATGACAGCAAAAATTGAAGACATTTTTCTGACACATAGTCTGCTGCACAGAAAAACCTCGATCTATGTATTCTAGATCTCAGAACCCAAGACTGGACATGTTCCACGACATACCTTACCCAAAGACCTCTGTGCTGGACCTCCAGAATAGGGTCATTACCTCTACCTCAAACTTTCCGGTGCAATTCTGCCCATAACCACTTGGACCCGATCGGATCGTCTGTGCGGTATTGACGTGCGGTGATGGTCGAAGGCCCATTGCTACTGTTTCAGGAATGGGCCTTAATCCCCATCAAGAAGCAGTTACCGTCATGCCAGCGCTGTAAGTTTCAGTGCATTGTCATCAACGGGAACTTCTATTCTAGCAGTGCACATGTATGTCCAGCCAGGTGACTTGAACGAGGTTGAACCGCAATGCATGCAGAACGCTCGAGCTGAATTTTTCTCACCTCCGCTATGTTTCAGCCCAATCAATCTTCCTGAATTGGTCATATCCTCGCTCAATTTTCGTCCGTTTCCTTAAAGCGGAGGCATCTTCGGGTGATCGTGCCCCAAGATCTTTCTATTTTGGCACTCTTTCTGAGCTGTTGGTGTGCAATTATTATTCCCCATTCAAATGCAAGCAGAGGAAACAGTGGAACCTAAGTTCTCACAGCCAGCTAAGGAGATGTGACTGCCACAAAAGCACGGATTAATTTAATATTCCCATAATGCCTGTAGGAACAGTAAGTGTCTCATTACTGCATCCAATTTGTGAGGATTTAGACCTGTCTTTATACCGACAGCTGCCCAATACCTCGAAAATGGAGCCAAGGTAAAAGTATAAAAGTTCGTATATTTTTCGTTACGACCTGAACAAAAGTCTGATCTTTCAAGGAAACAACGAAAATCGAGTAAGATATGGCCCTTGGAGTGGGAATTTCGTTTCGAGCATTCTCCATTAGGGTGAATCTCGTCCACCGAGATCACCTGGGAACTGAACGAAGTATATATATAATGGAAGCGTGAAATTTTAAGACGTCTCCTCATTACTGCTGACTTTGGTCTTCGATATGAACTTAGAGTCCAACCTGTTTTCAAGACCGATACAAGATGTCATGCTCGAGGACCCTCAACTGCATATCAAAATTGCCGTTTTTAACGTGTTCACTTTACTTGGCGTCTTGGTGAATGCTGCAGTTCTAATACCAGCAATCTTACTACCTCAGATCAAACGAATCAAGAGCTGGTTCAGCCTAATCATTTCATGGATCCTTTACTCAGTCTCGTATCTTCTCCTCATGGGACGCCAGATGGAGTCGAAACCACCCTTTGGGCTATGCATTTTTCAAGCAGCGTTCACGACATCAACGACTCTCGTGTAAGCCTTGAACGATAGGCATCGTCAGAATGCTTAACTTATAATCATCAGCTGCATCATCGCACCGACTTGTTTCACTATCGATGTAAGACCTCTTTTAGTATGTTGGCCTGACTATTGTTGATTGTCACAAGCTCGCTCTTCGAATGCCTACAACAAGCAAACATGAGGTAGACGTCAACAATCAACTCGCTAACTTTGTATCACTGTCCAAACTTTTATGTGAATGATTTTTCTTATCATCTTATTAGCTCGCTTTCTTTCCATGGTTTATCTTTGTCGTTGTTTTTTCGTTGGCGCAACTGGTACGCTCGAGACAAAGCTTGACTCCGAGCGAATCGTAACCGTTCTATGCCGTAGATTGTCCAACACTCGTCAATGGTGATCATGGATCCAAGCCAATTATTCTGCTCAATCAACAGCCGTGTATTGTGAGTGAAATCAGTCCTACATGGGGAGTCAGCTTATCTACTAATGATCTCAGGCATTTAACGACTGGAATTATAATTATTTTATCCGCAATCGTTCTCTTCTTATTGGAGGGTCAGTGGCTCAATTTTTGGGTGGATTCAATGTTTAAACCGTCGTTTAGCGTACATTGCGATTTTATTCCACCGTCATTCAGTGATGTTCCCGCGAAAAGACCTCCCGGACAGCGCAACTATAAACATCTCCACTTTCATTCGTTTTGTGGTCTTTACCGTCATATCGGCTACCGGAATTGGGTATGCGGTTTCATCACCCGTATTAAACGTCTCGGGCTCTAATGATCTCTCAGAGTCCACTCGTATAATATCGCTCAGATCAACAATACGGTGACGGCTTGCAGCCTGGTACTCTCATTTTGTAAATTTCCTGAACCCGACGTCATGATTTGGTACGAAGAGTTACTCTCCTATATGAACAGTGCCAGTCTTGAATGGTCTTTTGTTCGGAAGTACAAAGGTGAGTGACACTATTGTTCTCAAGGTATTTGGTTCTCGAATATCAATTCACTCTGCAGGACATCCTACATGCCTGGATGTGTCGGAAAAAAACCATACCAGCTAATAATGTTCGTCGATATTCCGACTACGACTTTATCACCGACCCCGAGAAATGAAGAGTCCTCTCATTTTGTCTCGAAATCCCTGATTCATCTCTATACTTGGAATTCAACTTACTTTGCACTACTACGTACTACGATAAAACTTTAGACCGTCGCTGTCAAGTGATATTGTATACTCTTTTGAATTCTCCCTAAATACCATAGCCTTTCCACTTCACCTTGTACTGTAATTTACAGTAAAAAATGTGGCTGTCCAGGATCTTCTTGACCTCATACTCCGGGCTATCCTTGGCAAAGACTAGTGGCAGGGGCAGCAGGGCTCAACATCTAGGTATAGAGAGCAGGCAAAAGCTTGAGTGCATTGAAGATGGGGTAGAGCTAGCACATCTTAGCTAAGAGTTGAAGTCTGTAAGCTAGTGGCCTTGTCTGTTGTTCCACTGTGTATGGTCTGAGTTGCCAGTGCAGGAGCTTCTGAGAGGGCCAGGTGGTTGTGATGTCCAAGGCATCCAAGTAGACTCAGTTGCTGGGTTTGTACATGGGAGCTGGGTTCCATCCTTGGTTATGGTTCTGGGCCATGTCATCCTTTGCCCTTGGTAAGTGCTGCCTTTGCCTTTTCCTGCACCTTCTGCATCCAGTTCTCTGACCATTGCATGCATAGTCTAAAGCCCATCCAGGAATGCCAACCTGTGTTAAGAAAGAATGGCAATACCTGCATGGACAAGTGAACATAGTTGTTGTATTAGAACTCTGCCTCCAGGAGAAACTCACCCTAGTCATCCTGGTGCTCATTGCAGAAGAGTGAGAGGTACTGTTCCAGCTCCTGATTGACATGCTCAGTCTGGCTGTCAGACTGCAGGTAGTAGGCAGTGGAGGTGTGGAGCTCCACATGGAGAAGTTGGTAGAACTCCTGAGTGAATTCCATGATGAACTGAGGACCCTGGTTGGACATGTATGCATCAGAGAGGCCATGATACTTCCAGATGTTTGTCTAGTACAAGTTGGCAGCACCCATTGCAGAGCACACTGTGTGGGTCAGGATGAAATGGGCACACTTACCATAAAAGTCAACAACCACCATAACAGTGTCATACATGTGTCCATCGGGAAGTTCCACAATGAAATCCACAGAAGCCATGCTCCAGCATTCCATGGGCATTGGCAGGGGATGGAGCTGGCCAAAAGGGGGTCAACATTGGGGCTTGGTCCAGAGGCAAAGGTCACAAGTGCTGGTGTAGAAGCTGATGTACTGCAATATCTGTGGCCACCAGTAGTTCTGGTGCACTAGTTCCAAGGTCTTCCAGTGGCTGGAGTGCCCTGCAATCTGAGAGTTGTGGTGCTGTTTGACAATACATCTGCAGAGCTCTGGAAGGCTGGAGATGTGAGGAGTCTGTCCTGGAGGCCCCATTCATCAGTCCATATGGACTTTGCTCCAGGAGGGCATCCAGCATGCAGGGCAAGCATGGCCTTAGCCACTGCATCCTTGTAGGCTCCCTTCTAGCTCCCTTGTCAGATGTCCCAGATGATGTCAACCTCATTCCCATGAATGGAGACTCCCTCAAGCACTCAGATAGCAAACAACTCTGAGTGCAGGAGGGTAATGTTGTCATTATCCCCTATGCTGAAACCATAGTCAGCATATCAAGAGAGGGTGTCAGGCTTCTCCATACTCCTCTCAGGCCAGACTGATAGTGCAGCAAGAAGTCATAGTTGGCAAGGTAGAGGGACCACCAAGCCTGGCAACAGTTGAGCTTTTTGGCCATCCAGAAGTACTCCAGGTTCTTGTGATCCATCCAGACTTTGAAGCTGTGTCAAGCCCCTCCAGAAAATAGCACCACTCCTTCAAAAACCAGATGATTGCAAGCATCTCCTTGTTGTGGATCTTGTAGTTCTACTCCATGGCATTGAGACTCTTAGAGTAGAAGGTCATAGGGTGCCACTTTCTATCCTCCCAGGACTATTGGGATAGGACTGCACTGGTGGTGAAGTTGGAACTATTCACCTCTACTCAGAAGGGGAGGTCATCATCTGGGAACATGAGCACAGGCTTTGAGGTGACAGCAGACTTCACAGCTTCAAAGACCTTCTGCTCTGGCTTCTCCCAGGTCCAGGGGATGTCCTTTCTGGTGAAGTCAAACAGCAGGCATGTGTGGTGAGAGAAGTCCTGGATGAACCTACAGTAGAAATTGGTGAAGCCTAGGAAGGCCTGCATCTTCTTCTTGCTCTGAGGTTTGGGCCACTATGTTATGCTGGCCATCTTCACAGGGTCCATCTCTGCTACTCTATAAGAGATGATGAGTTCCAGGTATTTGATGTGGATCTGCTTGAACTTGCACTTCTTGGGCTTAAAGAACAGCTGGTGCTGATAGAGATGGTCCATCACAATCTGGGTGATGTGGTGATATTCCTCTAACATCTTGGTGTAGATGAGAATATCATTGAGGTATACACACACCATGCTTTTGGTGATGAGGTCCTGGAAGATATTGTTTATTGTTGTTTGGAAGGTGGCAGGGCTGTTGATAAGTCCAAAGAACATTACTAGTGGTTCAAAGAGCTTGCAGTTGGTCCAGAATGCTGCCTTCCACTTTGTTGGAGTATGGCAATGTGACGTCACCCCGACAAACACTGAATGTGCCAAGCCAGGAACCACCCTTCACATTGTGACTGGCCAAGGCACCGTACCTCTTCACACTTGGACAATGGACGAGGAAATATATATATATCGGACACATAGATACGACACCCTCAGTCACTTATACGAGACTGAGGGTGAGCAGACAATTTACTTTACTCTAACTACAATTACTGACTGTAACACTACAGTATCATAAACTGATATTGTATTGTATAGGTACAGAATACAGTCACTTATATGAGACTGAGGTATCATAAACTGATATTGTATTGTATAGGTTCTATACAAGGTCCAAAGCATAAGGTTCGAACTCTAACACACTTGTCTCTCTCCTGGATGTGCATGTTATTGTAGCCCCAGCAGACATCCAACTTTGTGAAATGGTATGCACTCTGGAGGTTGTTGATGAGCTAGGAGATGAGGGGGGGAGTAGGTAGTGGTTCTTGACTGTCATTGCATTGAGCATGCAGTAGTCCTGGACCAACTAGAGAGAACCATCCTTCTTCTTAATGAAGAACACCAGGGAGGCCATGAGGGACTTTGAGGGGCAGATACATCTGGATTTGAGGTTTTCTCAGAGGAATGCATCCAGTTTGTCCTGCTCCTTGGGTATGAGTGGATAAACCTTGCAGTTGGCAGGCTTTGAGTCTGGCAGGAGCTCAATTGCATGGTCCTACTGTCTGCATCCCAGAAGGAAATCAAATGAAGCCTTGAAGAAAACATCCTCAAAGTTGTGGAGATAGTTGATGACCACATCACAGAAAAGGGAAATGGCTGCAAAAGCCTGGGCAAGCCATTGAGATGTTAGTCGCCCACCTCAATAGCCTTGTCTGGGAGCTCTGGGTCCTGTGCCAGCAAGAATTCTCCTTTGTATCCTTCTTTCTGCATGGAGGCTTCTCTGCCATGCCTGTCATCCTTATAGAGGGCCTCTCTAGAAGGGAATACCAGAGGTGGAGGGTCCAGCAGGTCAAGATTGGCAAAGGGGAGGTGTCCCACCTAGCATGCCTGGATAGCTGCACATTCCTGCACTGTGATGTGCTGCTCCTTCTTTGCCTTGCAGGTAGCACAGTGCCAGGGGCATCAGCTCACACTCACCTCTCCCTTGGTCTAGTCAATCTCCAGGTTGTGCTTCCAGAGCCAGGAGAACCCCAGGATTATGTCTTGCTTCTCAAGTCTGGTGACAGCAAAGGTGGCATGCTCCACATGAGACTAGTAGTGCAGGACTAGGTCTACTATGGAACCTGGAGCCAGCTTTGTTGGGTGTGCTGTCAATGTTGTAGACTAGAATCAGGGAGGAGAGGGGTCAAGTGGTGAGCTGTTGGCACTCCACATAGTTAGTGTCCAGGAACAGTTCCATGGCCCTGAGTCAAGGAGGGCCAATATGCTTCAGGTCTGCTGGGTGTCTGTAGTCTCAATTTCCACATTAAGCTGGAGTGGGTTGAGGAATAGAGTGCCCATGACAATATCATGGCAAGAGAGGCAGCATTCTCTGGCAGGCATGCACAGTTGAAGTATGGTCAGAGGGGATGGGAGTTTACTCAGAGGAAATTTGAGTACATTAGGAGGGATGCTTATAGTTGCAGTTATAGAGACATTGACAGGGATAATATTGGTCTTTTCTACCAACAGACATGCAAATTGATTCATGGACAGTTGCACACAAAGTGGCCTGGGGTCCTGCAGCATCAGCAAGTGAGAAGGAGGACAGTGCACTGCTGGGAGGCATCCACATCCATTGGAATCTCCAGAGGCAGTCTTGAGGTGGCCAAGCAGGCCAATCAGGTGACAGCTATGGAGGACATGGCTGAGTGAGGTCAGAGGAGTGTGGCAAAGGATTTAGGAGCTGGTGCTGATGCAGCAGTGGCAGCACAAGTCATGCTTGAGCTCTATGAGCTGCCATTGTTCCCAGGCTATGCAGTACCAGGAGTAGACCTCGTTGTCTGCTGGGCGCCCCTCTGCAAGGCTGTCAATACACTCCATCAGGACTGGATGGATCCCTTCCTGGAATATGAGGCAGAGTTGGAGACCATCAGGGTATCCAGCCTGCTCTACCAATGTGCAAAATGAGTTGATATATTTGTCCAGGGACTACTTCCCCTGGCTATACCAGTTCTTGTCATGGAGGACTAGTGTGGTGGTCTTGGCTGAGTCCCAAGGGAAGAACTTCTCTTGAAACTCCCATTCAAACTCAGCCTAGTCCCAGAAACTAGTGACACCACAAGGACATCAAAAAGCCCTCAGGTGTAGGTCACTGCCCATTCAGACTTTATGTAAGACAGGACCAATGCTATTTCGAACTTGTCAGAGAGGAAGTTGTCCCTGCAGAGCTGGATGTAGGTGACACAGGATTGAAGGAAATTTTTCTCAGATCTGTGGTCACCATTATACACATTAGAGAGCATAGGTCACAGAATGTGGGATCTCTCACACATTGGGGAAGGGGGTTGCACAATGCAGGAGCACTATGCAAGAGATGGAAGCTGCAAAGTGGCAGTCATGGCCAAGGATAGATGTTCTATGAGGGTATGGAGAGAGTCAGAGATGGTGTTGGTCATTTGGCAGGTCAATTTGGCAATATGCTGGGTAAAAAAGGCTTGAGAGAGCTGCACCTGCATCTCCAGGTAGAGCAAATGAATCCAGACTTTGTCCTGGAGGGCTGTAGCATCCAAGGGAGCTTCTGAATTGGCTGGCTGAGACATGGAGTATGTAAATGCTTAAGTCTGGTGGAAAAGCATCAAACAGGTGCAGGATGGGGTTCCAGCAGGCTGTAAAGAGCTTCCAGACCAGAGTTAGGAGACTTGTTCTGCTATAAGAGCAACCTCTAGAGGTTGCAGCTAATTACACAACTGGAAGAAAGAAATCCAAAGTTTATTAGACAGGCTAACATACAACAAGAAGAATAACTAATCACCTGGCAAAAGGAAATCCAAAGAGAACAAGTCTGAGGATCCCTCTGCCAGGGCACAGTGCATCAGCATGATGGCAGTGGCATGGAAACTACTGTACAGTATGTAAAGCTTACCCTGGGCATAGTTGAAGGGGTTTTGGGAGCCTCTGGGAGGGCACAGAGAAACTCCAGAACTGTCAGAGAGTTGCCAGGAGAGTACTGGAAATGGAAGTCCCCTGACAAGAGCTCAACAAGCTCTCAGAATGCATAATTTCTCAGCCAAAGTCAAACTGCCCCAGCCACTTCCCACTGCTATAAATGCCAACAACCACCCTTTGATTGTGCTTGCTGAGTCAACAAGGGCCATGCCAGAGCAAAGCACATTGATATTTGACACCACTACATTTACAAGCAGGTATGAGATGGAGACATTTGTATCATTCCTATTCCATCTACTGAAAATGACCTTTTTATCAAGTCACTCTGCTATGCAACTGACAGAAGACCAGTTTCCAGACCATGTTCAACTCTATTCTGAGCTTAGTCTGATGACATACCCACTCTTAGCACATCCAAATGACTGCTCAGCCTGTTCTATCTCCTTTTGTCTTTTAGTAGTCAGCCTTGATGAGTCATATGCATAGACCTTACTTAGCATTGATTATTGTTAGTCATACTCTATTATATACTGGGGCCCAATTAGTTAAATACACTGGCTCAAAAAACTGCCCCAATGTTTGGCCTTTTTGGAAAGATTCACATAGTGTGCAACAATTACCTAAGCCAAAAATTGTAGAAAATCACATGACATACACTTGCATCCTGGCTTCATAATAATATATAGAGCATGTGATTTGGACAAGAACTTGCCTATTAATAAATCAAACAAAATATTCAATCATTGGGGCAGTTTTTTGACCCACTCTAATTTACTATAATTTTCATATCTAGTACTTGGTATGGCCTCCATTTGCCTTTATAACTGCTTTGATCCTTCTAGGCATGCTCTCTATGAGGCTTTGACATACCTCTGGTGGTATTTCATTCCACTCCTTGACTACTCTCTCCCACAACTCATGCACTCCTTTAGAGGTACCTCATACTCCAAAAGTTTGCACTTGATGTAAACCCAGAGGTGTGCAATGGGATTGAGGTCAGAGAATTGGGCAGGCCAGGATTTTACAATAATGTTGTTATCAGAAAACCAGGTTGTTGCCCATTTGGAGGTGTGTTTTGGATCGTTGTCATGCTGAAAATATTGTCCTTCCTCCTCCATTTCTAACTTCTCAAAGCTTTCCACCACTCCCTCATCCAAAATCTCACAATACTGTGCAGCATCCATCTTTTTCTAAACTTCTATGAGCTTCCCTACTCCATTCCAACCCATGCAGCTCCATACCATTAAATTGTTTCCTCCTCCATGCTTGACAATTGGTGTAGTGATGCAATCAGATAGTAGTTCTTCTAGATTTTTCTACACATATACCTTCCTATCTGATCCAATCTGATTGATTTTTATCTCATCACTCTACAAAACTCTTTTCCAATCCTCTACTGTCCAGTTTTCATGATACTGAGCAAACTTGAGCCGGTTTGCACAATAAGCAGTCTTGAGTATAGGAACTTTTTTCTTTGTTGCTGAGCAAAAACCTGCCTCCTTCAATGCATTCCTGACTGTCTGAGGATTGACAGGACTGTAAATGACAGAATTAATGAACTGTATAGCTTGAACAGCATTATCCAGCTTTCCAGTAGTAATTTGACAAATAATAGACTGTTTGTCACATGCTGTAAGCTTGGAAGGATGACCTCTAGGATGATTCTATTTGTTGCTCTCCAGTTCTTTGCTGATCCTTTCCACAGTGCCCTTTTCCAGGCCAGTTTTTGCTTGGATTTGATGCTGAGAATACCCTTCATTAAGGAGAGAAGCAACAGAAGAGCGATTAGCAGCAGAAACAGGTCACATGATAGTGGTAGAGTGTCAAGAAGGTGATTGATTGAAGTTGAACATATCAAATTAGTACAAACAAGGTCACATAACATTGTTTATACTTCCCACAAGGTGTTTCCATCTTCTACTGCTGAAAAGTAATGAAAAAAAATGTGAAAATTAAAGTGAGTCAAAAAA
The DNA here is from genome assembly GCA_003313075.1 of Termitomyces sp. MG16. Classification (NCBI taxonomy): domain Eukaryota; kingdom Fungi; phylum Basidiomycota; class Agaricomycetes; order Agaricales; family Lyophyllaceae; genus Termitomyces; species Termitomyces sp. MG16. The sequence continues at coordinate 18,469 of QGOA01000534.1, forward strand.
CTGCTCCAATGATTTAATATTTTGTTTGATTTATTAATAAGCGAGTTCTTGTCCAAATCACATGATTTATACATCATTATGAAGCCAAGATGCAGGTGTATGTCATGTAATTTCTTACAATTTTTTGCTTAGGTAATTGTTGCACACCATGTGAATCTTTCCAAAAAGACCAAATATTGGGGCAGTTTTTTGAGCCAGTGTAGTATTTGTAATAGCACAGCCACCAATATAGTGTATAAAGGCAGCCTGTAGATAGAATATCCCCAAGCTGAACAATGGCAGTGTTCTTCTTCCTCCACACCAAATCTACTGTAAGCTGTTTAGTGATGTCCAACTACTGATGATGCTCAAAAGTAAATCAGTAGCAGATATGGTTTATGGCTACTGACCAGTACACAATGCATTGGGTGCGCTAAGTTTTGAGGGAGTCTCAGGCAGTTCCCAGAGAACAAGTCAGAAACAAGTTGAACAGCAAGTTTAGGTGAAGGTCGGTAAGGGTGGTGCACTAACGATGGAGTGCACCTATATGGAGCGAAGCAGATATGTGTGAAGTGCAGCAAGCAATGTGGCAAGAAAACTAGAGGCTTAGTGATGTCTAAGCTGTGTGTTGCCTGCTATAGGTGCAAGACACATAGGTTCTATAAACAGAACTGCAGCAAGCAGGCTAGAGGTGCTCAGACACTTGGCAACTATGAACTTAGTCAGCACAAATGAGATCTGAATTGTGAGGTAAACTGAGGGGTAAACAGGGTACTCTGTTCTGTTTGTAGCTAGTGACAACGGTAAGTATTTATAGTAAAATAAGTTCCCCATCACTAATTAGCTTAAGGGTCACTAAGGAGTGGTGAACTGTAAGGAATGTAATTAAATGTCATGCATTAAACTAAATAATGAGAAATGAAACCAGAAAGCTGTCTGTCTGTCTGAAGGTGGGGTGCCAGGGTAAATGCCAAGCTGTTTATCATAAGTAAATGGCATTATTTCTAATTCATAAGTGCTGTCATTGGCTAGCTCTGCCATGTGCTGATTGATTGATGCCAGCTGTTATTCCAGCTGCTGCCAGCGCTATCACTGATCAGATCTGTCGCTTGTCATATGTGGCCATTGGGTAAGGCCTAAAATAGATAAACTGTGTGTGCCAAGTTTGGAATGAGTATGGCAAGGTGTCCAGAGCCAATGCCAAGTCTGCCATTGATGCACCTAGCCTGTGTGGAGTCCTATTACTGCTTGGTTAGCTTTGCCAGTCCCTTGCCTGACTCTTGCTTGCTTCTATACCTGCTCAATTTCTGCTTGTTACCAGTGCTCAATAGCTCTGTAGAAGGAGTTCCACAGATGTTAAGCATTCCCTTTACAGGTTGTTTGGCCTCATATACTATCTGCGCTCTTAGCTCACAGCATCCAATCTATCCCCTACTATGTCTTCTAACTCCCAGTCTTCCTCTAACCCCACAACTTGTACTTCTCCAGTGGCCCCCTCTGCTCACTCTAAAATGCCTCCTCTTCCTAGAACAACATACCCATCTGTGGTGCCTCACTGGACTGCCAACTGGTCCTCTCTAATGCAGCAGATGCAGCTGACACTTGCCACTGATAATGTCCAAATTGAGCTAAGGTGCACTATCACTAGTACAGCTACCTAGTCAATATAACTTTGGGCATGCCAAGTGTGTGTGAGAGTCCTGGACAGGTCCCAGAGAACACATGGTAGGCAAGAGGTTGGTGGCAAGAAAAGTAAGTGATTGGAGGCACTTATATAAAGCTCCAAACATGGCAGGAGATCACTAAGAGTCACCAAAGAAAGGTGCTAAGAGGCATGGAGAGAGTTGCTAAGGGAAGGTGCTAAGAGGCACTAAGTATTAGCACCTAGAATAGGATAATAAAAAGACAGGATTGCTTAGTGTCAGGAGATGCTTCTCTCTCTTCTTTGTTTCTCATTTCCTTACTTCTCATTACTTTCTGCAGAGGTGATATGTCACAGGTCACATGCTTGTGACAGGTTATAAGGTGTTGTATGACAACTCATGACTCATGTGACATTCATGTGTCCAGGTCACATGACTTGTCAGCTCAATTTTTGGACCCCTGGCTCTGGAGGATCTTAAACTTGTTCTCTTTGGATCCCTCTTTGCCAGCTGTGTGACTAAGCCATAGCCTCTAGAGGTTGCCCTTACACTTAGTAGATCTAAGCACAAATGCCAAGCCATAGTTGCAAGGCACTAAGAGATTGCAGAGAGAGAGAGAGAGAACTAAAGCAGAGTCCTCTTGCCAACACAGTTGACACAAAGGTAGTCTGTTGCATAGGGTGACCAAAATGTTGGGATATAATCTCTACTGCTAAATTGATGGTGTGCTACTAACAAAAAGTAAGTATTTATAGTAAAGGAAGTTAGCTGTTGCTAGAGGGTGGTAAACTGGTAAGGATGTAAGTAAATGCCATGAATTAAACTATATGGTAAAAGGTCCACAATCATGCTGTCAGCTATTTGTCATGAAAATACTTCATCATTCCATCCTCTAAATGCTGCCACCAGCTAAGAGCATTATTCCAGATTGACTGATGCCAAGTGTCCATGTCAATGTAACCCATGTGCTAATTCAAGGTGCTTGTGTTGGTGCTATCTGTGGCTATCCATAATAGGAGCTCATCACCACTCTTGAATGCAAACTAGCCACTATGAAGAGTGGACATGTCATTGCCACCACCACCCAAACCACTCTTAAGCATAGTAATGCTCTGGTTGCTCATTGTTTTGCTCCTCCTAGCTGCCCTAAGCCTTCCAAGTCCTCTCAAACTCCTACTGCACCCCATTCTCACATTCTGCAATGGGTATTGCACTCTACTTCTAATCCTCTCCTGGCTATCTCTCTTGTTTGAGATCTTCCCCTTACTGATGGTAAAGTCCCTCATTACAAATGTGCTCTTGAGCTTCCTGACTCTCTTGTTGTACATGTCATTGGACATCAGAGACAGGGCCTTAAACAAGCCCATGACCTGTCTGACTTCCAGCTAGCCACCTTCTCAGTTGGTTCAGCTGATGGTGAAGGCCAACATTTTGTCACTATCCAGGGCACCAACCAGCAGATCAGTGAAGCTCTTGTAGTCTTTGGAAAGCACATTGTTCAGAAGTTTGTGTGTGTATACCATAGAAGCAGTGATCTGGCAATCCTGTGCTGGCAGTTGCTGCACCAGCCTCCTTTAGGAAACTCACATTATCTACCGCAAACCCCTCTACCCAGTCTGCACCACCTCCTCCTCCTATGGCTCCTGTGCATGACCCTACCTCAGATTTCTCTGCACCTTTTGTAATAACTCCAGCATGATTAGCCTTGCCAGTCTCTTGCCTAACTTTTGCTTGCCTCTACACTTGCTTGACTCCTGCTTGTCACTGGTGCTTGCTGGCTCTGTAAAAGGAGTTCCACAGATGTTAAGCATTTCTCTTACAGCAACCCACAAATTTTTAATTCTGAAACTCAGTCTCACAAAATAAACTGGTTCTGCTTATTGGGAGAAGTATTGAAAGACAATCAATATGCTTTTTCTTTGTATGTTTTCTTTTATCCTACTTTACTTTTATATGTTATGGTACTAGCTTTTCATTTCTCTTTGGTCAAACCTTATCTGCTTATATAAATACAAAATATACAATGCAGCATGCCTTTCAGTCATCTTGCTATCTTTGCTGTGACTCCTGAGGGTACACTACTACTACTTTACTATTGCTCAAAAGACTTACTTATTCTTTGTATCTACAGAAATTCCCTGGCACTATGAACTCTACAGCCAATAAACCAATACCTCAACTTGAAGAACCTGCTGTAGAGTCTCTGTTTGATGAGTTTCTTCAAATTGATGTTGGGTTCCTAGGATATGTCCTCAATACCATAGCCTTTCTACTTCACTTTATACTGTAGTTTGCAGCAAAAGATATGCTGTACAAGACTTTTTCAGCCTTGTACTCTAGGCCATCCTCTGTGAGGACTAGTGTTGGGGGCAGCAGAGCTTTACGTCCAGATATTGGGTTGTCTGGAGCATGTCAGGGGACTCCTCATTTCTTCTCTCTTTCACTCCTTATTTCTTTACTCTCTGTTGCCCTGTACAGTTGTTTCCCATGCTTTCAGAGGCCCTAGAAGCATCAATCCTGGCATAGAGAATCCCTAGACTTGTTCTCTTTGGAATTCCCTCTGCTAGCTGTGTGACTGAGGCATAGCCTCCAGAGGTCACTCTTACAGAGCAGGCAAGAACTTGACCACATTGAATACAAGGTGGAGCTGATGCATCCAAGCCAGAAGTTGAAATTGATAGGCTAGCGATCCTACCTGTTGTTCCACTGTATACAGCCTGAGCTGCCAGTGTGAAAGCTTCTAAGAGGGCTGGGTAGTCATGATGTCCAAGACATCTAGATAGACTTAGTCACCAGGCTTGTATGTGGGAGCTGGGGTCTGTCATCATAGTACTAGGCCATGTTGTCCTTCACCTTAGTAAGTGCTGCCTTCACTTCCTCCTGCACCCTCTGCATCCAATCAACAAACTTGTTCTCTGACCACTGCATGCTTAGTTTAAAACTCATCTGGGGTGCTGACCCATGTTGAGGAAGAATAGCAATACCTGCATAGACAAGTGGATGTAGTTGTTGTACTGGAATTCTGCCTCCAGGAGGAGCTCATCCTAGTCATAGCACTCATTGTAAAAGAGTCAGAGATACTGTTCCAGTTCCTGATTGATATGTTCAGTCTGGCTGTCAGACTGCAGATAGTAGGCAGTGAAGGTGTGAAGCTTCACATAGAGAAGTTGGTAAAGCTCCTAAGTAAATTCCACAATGAACTGTGGATCCTAGTCAAACATGTACATGTTGGAGAGGCC
>QGOA01000536.1:0-27718 GCA_003313075.1 Termitomyces sp. MG16
ATATAATATCTACTACAGTAAGTAAAGCTATGTGGCCAACGCCACATAGCGGACTACGCTACATGTGGGGATTCCGTCATCATTCTTGTTTTGAGCTCCCATATATCTCTTGAAGTCAACTGATCTTTCCGCCTTACTAAGTATTTGAGCTTGTTGTTCTTAAGGTGTGAGTCAAGGATAATGAAGGGTTCACAATCTTTTTTCCTGACATTTAATGTAACATGTGGAACTGGTCAGTTAAAATTGTCTTCTGTATATTGGTGAAGTTTAGAAATGTTGAAGGTGGTAGTTTAAGTTTGTATGCATGGGAAGAATGTTTCTTAACAATAGAAAATGGTCCTAGATGTTTCCAATCTAACTTCTTTTTCGGTCTTCCCATGAAAATGTGTTCAGTGTTCAGCCAGACTTTGTCTCTCACTTCGTATTCTTCTGGTTGATAATGCTGGTTGTAGAAGTGCTTCATGTCCTCCAATGCTCCTTTTAGTGCTGACTTAGTTTCCTCATGGATATTCTTCATCTGGGCAGTGAAATTGTCTGCTGATTCTATGTTCCGGGAACTAGAGGTAGGATCTAAACCTGTGTTGACCTCTCACTCCTTATTTATGAAAAAAGAGGACTTTCCTGTTGTGCTTGAGGCTCAATTATTATAGCAAAATTCTGCAAGGAGCAGCCAAGTAGCCCAATCGTCCATATGGTAATTTATAAATAATCGTAGGTATTGTTTGATTTCCTGATTTATATGTTTTGTCTGCCCATCAGTTTGGAGGTGGTGAGCTGTTGAAATATTATGTGATATTTCCAATAAGCTGTAGAGTTTTTTGGTGAATGTGGAAGCAAATTGTAAACTTCAATCACTAATGACGGTGTACAGTAACCCCTCATGATGCCATACGTTATCTCTAAACAAGACTGCAGCTTCTTCCAAGTCTATCTCCTTATTGCAAGGGATTGCATAGATACATTTACTAAACCGATCAACTACCACCATTATGGCATCATATCCTAAAAAGATGGGTAACTCCGTAATGAAGTCCGTCAATATAATCTGGAAGGGAAATTTGGGAATTGAGTTAGGAAGCAGCAGTCCTTGTGGTTTTTGTGGAAAAATCTTGGTCTGTTGGCATTTTCTGTACCTGTTGACATATTTGTTAATACATTTGGTTATTTTTGACCACCAATAGTTTTGGGTGACCAGCTCCTTGGTTTTTAACCTTTCCAGGTGCCCTGCCATAGTTGAGTTGTGGTAGAGGCTTATGATACGTCTCTTTATTTCATTGTCTTGTACTACTATTAACCCATTTTGGAAAGTAAGCCCGTCTTCTTGCTTCCATTCTCCAAACTTGTCATGCTCATTGATTAGTACTAGACCTCTCCTTTTCAGGTCTAACACTATTTCATCCCCTTCTATTGCCATTGTTACAGTGCTATTGATAAGTAGTGCTGATATGTGCTTGGATGAGATTAGGATTACGTTGTCATTGTCAGTTTCTATTCTGACTTTATGGTCTGGCCTTTGAGATAGTGAGTCTGGCTTTAACATAGTCTTTCCTGGTTTATGTTTTAAGGTATAATCATAATCCATCAAGAACCCTGACTATTGTGCTTGTCTGTGATTCAACTTCCGTGCTGTCAAGGAATATTCTCAATTTTTATGATCCATCCAAAATTTCAATCTTATGCTGGCTTCCTTGTATGAGGTGACGCCATTCCTCCAGGGCCCTAATAATAGCTAATAGTTCTTTGTTATGTATTTCATAGTTCCTTTCTATTGCAGAAAACTCTTTTGAATAGTAAGCAACTGGATGCCACTTGTTATCATGCTTTTGTAATGATACGGCCCCTGAAGCATAATTGAAAGCATTGGCCTCAATTTTAAAGGGTTCATTGTTGCTCATGAGGATTAAAACAGGTGACAAAATCAGTCTTGTTTTTAGGTTGTAAAATGATTTGCTGCAGTCCATTGTCCAATGAAACCTTTGATTTTTCCTTGTGAGGCGATACAGGGGCTGAGCAATTGTTGCAAAACCTTCGATAAATTTCCGGTAGAAGTTACAAAATCCTAGGAATAATTGTGTTTCCTTAATTGTTCTAGGTGTGGGCCATTTACTAATTGTGGCTAGTTTGGCCAGATCCATTTCTACCTTTCCCTCTCCAATAACCATGCTGAGGTATTCTATTTTTGCCTTCTCAAATTCACATTTTTCAGGTTTTAAATACAGCTTATTCCTTTCTAGTATATCCAGTACTTCAAGGACAACCTTTTGGTGCTCAGCAAGGGTTTTAGTGTATATCAAGATATTGTCCATATATACCATTATAATGCCACAAAGTATAAGATCTTTCAGTAGGTTATTGATCATGGTTTGAAAAGTTGCTGGTCAGTTACATAGTCCAAAAAACATTACGGTCAGCTCAAATAACCCTTGATTGGTCAAGAATGCTGCTTTGTGTTTGTCTCCTTCCCTGACTTGGATGTTATTGAACCTCCACCTCACATCCATTTTAGTAAACACTTGTGTGTGTTGCAATTTCACGATAATTTCTGAGATTAGTGGTAATGGATAAGTGTTCTTTACTGTTACTGCGTTTAGCTTCTGATAATCTTGGACTGGTCTCAGCCTTCCATCTCTCTTTTTTATAAAGAAGAATCCTGAACCTCATAGAGATTTAGATTCACATATTCTCCCACTTTTCAGGTTCTCCTCAAGAAATGTGTCAAGCTCTTTTTGCTCTTGTGGACTAATTGGATAGACTTTTGTAGCTTTACTGGGTTTTGCATTTAGTTTCAGATTGATTGCATGGTCCCATGGTCTATGAGGTGGCAGTTCATAAAATCCTTCCTTCTTGAATACTAACTTATATGGTTTGTAGTATTGTTCTGGTATCATTTCCCTCATAGTTCTTTTTTGCTCATGTTCTCTCTTCTTTTGCGCTATCCATTGCAAAATATTTGATGCTGCATTTATTTTTAATGCTGCTGCTGCCAGCATCTGGCTTTTTTCAAAAAAGAGGCTATCAAAAATCCCTACTTCAGGATTAAAGAATTGTACGTATTGGTGCCCCTCCTTTAGCCATCTAAATTTAGTTTCTTTTACGTTTTTTTCTCCAATGACCTCCTCTTTTGCTGCCAGTTTCCAATCCCATTTTACTTGTTTTCTTATCTTAGCTTCTGTCTTTAGTTTCTCGATTCTTCCTCTTCCACATGAACTTGGACATCAGTTGAATGTTATTTCTCCCGTTTCCCAGTTTATCTCAGGATTATGTTTCTCCAGCCAATTGTGCTCAATGATAATGTCCGACCTTCCTATATTGGCAACGTAAAAATACACCTTCTCTGTATGACTTTTATATCTTATTTTTAATGAAACAAATTCCATTATAGATCTGTTTTTGTTTTTTGATCCGTCAACGTTGAACACCAGTATTGCACATGGTAAGGTTTGTATGAGGAGGTTATGCTTCCAGACAAAATCTTTATAAATAAACATATTAGTTGCACCTGAATTTAGGAGACCATCTACTTTTAGAGAGTCATGATTGTCCAGCCATCATAGTTCCATGTTGACTCAGGTGGACATTTCTTGGACAGTACTTATCATCATAGGTTTATGTTCCTCAGCCTCAGATTCCTTTTTAGTATTATATAGAAAGTGTCCTTGATTGCTTAATGTAGAAAAAATAGAATTGATACTAAAATTGAAATCCTGACTGTGCTCAGCTACTCGGCTACATGGTGGGCTGTTAAAAAACCCTGTTTATGGAGTTGTGCCGCCACTGCCTTTTTCATTTCATCTGTCATCTCTCCTACCTCTACGATCTTAATTACCTTAGGTGAGCAGCAATTTTGTGCAATATGGCCCACCTTCCCACAGTTGTAACACATGGGGGGTCCACGTTTATAAGTTCCATCTACGTCCATTGCATTTGGATCAGCAGCAGTAGTTGAAGTGTTGGGGGTAGTAGTATGTTTGATCTGGATTGTTGATGATTGCGGAACATTCATCTGTTTGTTTGGATTCCTCTGGCCACATTGCTCCTCCTCTGCCCTTCCTGCCATGATTTTAGACTGCCTCCACTGTTGGTCTAGTAAGTCTGCTTTGTCCTGCCACTCCTGCAAAGTCCTGGGTAGGGGGTCACACTGATAAATTTTCATCAACAGATTTTTCTCCAGTCCCAATTTGTATCGATCAAGCAGCACTGCCTCGTTCCACCTCATGTTGTGTTTGAGATTGTTGAACTTGGTGTTGTATTCATCTGCCGCTAATAGACTTCTACTCGGACTGAGCGCATCAAGGGACATTATAGGCCAACCGACACTTGACATACTGAGGACTCTAGCGACCAGTTGGGAATATAGAGCAGCCCTAGCTCTGGTAATCTACTACAGGACTTAGCCATTTATCCTAACCACTAGCTACCAGGCCTTCAGCACACTCCATTCACCTATCCCAAGGACAAAGGAGGCTCATAACATATAGCGCTAACACGACGGCGGGAGAGGACTCTAACTAAACCCCAATCACTTCCAGAAGGAGCCAGCAGCAGGCGCTGCCATTTGATGAGGCACTTCAATCAGAAGTCTAAAAGGATCAATAATGGCGGCACTGGATATACTTAAATCTGACATCTGGACCTGTCAGGAACTGATACAATGAGTAGCACTGACATTAGCGCTCACGGCGTCTGTCGAGGATTTTCCAACCATACCCCAGAACAGCCTGGCCAATCGGAGTTATAATAAAAGTGAGCAGACTCGTACAATTCTAAGCCAATATAGAGTCGCCGCTGGTCGCTGTGGGTCATAACGCCATTGGTCGCCATCATCCATGTGCAAAAGGTTGCCATTGACAGGTTGCCATTAGAGGAAACCACAAGGAGAGGTGCTAGGAGGTAGTGCCGCAGATGGACTTGTATCTTGGCAAACACGGTAGTGCATAGTATATAAAATAGCTACTTTACATATATATAACAACAAATCGTAACCCCTTGAGCAGACAGTTACACTTAGCGTTCAAATCGTGCTAGCTTCCTTTGACTTTGTCACTAAGTCGGGTGCTAGCCTTGTCTATCTCGTCTTCGTCGTTTACGGTGCCACCTACAGGCACAATACGCTGCGCTACTCGCCTTTTCTTCAATATCTTTGTTTAAGCTATGACGCTTACTGTCTGCCAGGTAGCCCCCGAAGTGCTATAATTTAGCGCATCGTTTTATCACCTCCACTTGAGCACACCGGGACCCTGTCAGGACTCCTCACAACTACGCACGCCAAGCGCTGGAGATGGCGTTGTACTGCGTATACGTCCAGCGCACCCAACCACAGTTGGTGTCATCATTTTGGAGCCCACCGCGAGGGGTTCTTCTGAGACAGAATTCTGCTGGAAACTCAAGCCCAGCGACAGCGCCGCCTCTTGTTGGAGAGCGTGTTTGAACCAAACACTACCGACTCACCACACTTACCAGGTGCACTACCAAGACAGACTTTGAATCACCAGGCGCGCTACCAAGACAGACTTTGAATCAGGAGCTTAAGGCCACCCCAGATAGCCTAGCCAAGAGCTTTTTCCCTTTTTCCTGACCATTTGAGTACTTAGCAGGCGAAAACCATATGCCGCTTACTCCTCTAGAAGAGTTATCCAGGTTATTATTGCCAGAACCTAGCAACTCAGAGCCAACTGAGCCATTACCTACGACATCGACGCTAAGTAACACGAGCACCACCACCCTTCCTACTTTGACAAACACACCTATCGGTATGGATTAGCCGAACAATCAGCGCATGCCACCCAGAAACCACTTCTTGTCGCCAAAATGGGACAAAACAAAGCCCCATGAACTAACACAGTATTTCAAAGAGTTGGAGTATTTGCTACACGACTGTTGTGTGACCGACGATACACAGATGAAGGAATATGCCGCCAGATACGTCTCATATGATACAGCCAAATTATGGACAGGGTTGAAGGAGTTTCAAGAGCTTACCAGTAATGCAGTGCCAAGGCCTTTTACCTATAATGAATGGAAGAAGGCTATCATTCATTTATATCCTGGCGCTGAAGAAGCTACACGTTATATGGTAATGGAAATACAGAAGCTAGTACAAGACACCTTTGTGGCAGAGATCTATACTCTAGGAGCGTTATCAACTTATTACCGTGATTTCCAGCAGATAGCAAGATGGCTGGTCCAAAATGGGAAGTTATACGGGAACGAGGAGCACCGTTTGTTTCAACAAGGATTCCCGACCTCGTTATGGACTAAGATTGCGCGACGCTTGGAAATTATTATGCACAACCATCACCCTGAGGAACCCTACAACATAGAAAAGGTCTTTGAGGCAGGAAAGTGGGTATTAAAGGGCACAGATATGGGTATACCTTTACAATGACCTGGCGCAGACCATGGAGGGATGGCACCCAAGCTGGAGTTGCCAGTGCCTAGCGCCGCCAATGACTGCAACGGATATGTCAAGAAGGAGGATTTGGAAAATGCCGTTAACAATGCAGTCGCTAATGTCATGAATAAACTGGAGACCTTGATCTCGACTAGTCTTTTGGTGCCTAGAAACAATGTACAGACAGGACTTTGCCATTTTTGTGGCAAGGCAGGACATACCATGACCAGGGGTAGATGCGCTATCCTTGAACAGTATTTGTGACAAGGGAAGGCGCACTGTGGAATGGACGGGAAACTAGTCTTACCTTCAGGCACTAGCATTCCCCTTTATCCTGAGCATAAGATGTTCCAGGGACGCATTGATGAGTGGCACCATCGGAACCCTGGGAACTTAGCAACAAGCAACCTGAATAGTATGGCAACAACAGAAGCTGAGGCGACTCCTCAACAAGCACTAATTCACGAAGTACTCCAGCTAAACGCTATCAGTGACTGACCTACGCTGTCCCGTGAGGAGAGAATCGAGACACTAGAGAAGGAGCTGAAGTTGCTAAAGAATCAGGTCTTTGATGGGGTGGAGATCAAAAAGGGCAAGCAGCCTTTGAAAGATTATAGACCATCAGGCGTGACGACAGGCCCCGCCCCAGCACCAGCCTCAACCTCTAGCACTAATGACAAAGTACCCAAAGCAACCAAAGCGCCAGCTGTTATGGAGCCACCACTGCATCCTTACATTGGCCTCGGGGGCAACTACACCCTGCCCCTTAATCGCAACTTCGGAGTGCCAGATAAATCTACGGAGGGATATCGACCCACAGTGCCTATATACGATCTGGAAAAGTCTAAGGTAGTTTTTGATTGCATCATGCAAAGTCAGGTTACGCTATTGGTAGGAGAGTTATGCAGCGTGGTGCCAGACATCAGGAACCAGATGCATACCACAGTCACCCCTTGACAAAATGTAGCTAACAATGTAATGACAGTGGATGAATGTGACGATGCGCTGCCTGGATTCGCATACATAACGGAGACGGTAGCCCCAGAAATCAAGGAAGAGGCCGCACCACCCAAAGAAGCCACATCCATAGACCCGGTTGAAACTTACCTCAAATCGCTAAGATCTAGCGACGATCCTGCCATCCTGACTGTAGTCCAAGACTCTCACGCGATTCGCTTGATTATGCTGACAGTTGATGGAAAAAGCGAAATAGAGTCTATCGTGGACAGCGAATCACAAATTATTTCAATGGCTGCCGACGTCGCTAACAAGCTAGGCATCATTTACAACCCAACGATCATTCTTAACATGCAGAGTGCTAACGGCACAATTGATCAATCCTTGAGAATGGCCTGGAATGTGCGTGCCCTGTGCTATTGGCAATCTTACATTCTATCTGCAAATTCACATACTTAGATCACCAGCATACAACTTACTATTGGGAAGGCTCTTCGACATGCTAGCTCAATCAGTAGTTAAGACAACGTCTGAAGAAGAAACGATGCTAACTATTAGCGACCCTAATTCTGGAGTCAGGAGAACAGTACTGACATTTCCCCGAGAGAGATTCCAGAAGCCTGGACCAAGAAAGCAACCTTACATTAGCGACAAATCTTGCGAGTGTTTTCTGGCGCCATCGAGGAGATGAGTGATGAGGATCATGGAGATGAAGCGCTTATCTTGGACTATAATCATTGGACTGGGCAAGTAACCTTTATATCACATACCCCTTTAGCCCCTGAAATCTTGAACACTTCTACGTCGCTTACTAGCAAAGCTTTATCCTACTTATACCTCACCACGTCCGATATTACTGAAAATCTTTTGACAGACACTTATTTTGTTTCTACTCTTGATTCTAAAGAACCTTTGATATCCAGTTTTGCTAGAAACCAAAGTTCCATTTATAATACGTTTGCTAACAACAATACTCCTAAGCACAAAGAGGTTCAGGTTAAAAAGAAGTACAAGCCAGTAGCGCTTAAAACAAAACTGGTAGCGAGCGGCGTACCCAAAGAATTTCACATTGAGAGAAAGATCATTGGCGACCCATTAGCGACCCTTCCCAGACTTAATCTGAATCTGCCACCTTTCGAGCCTACCGGACGATTTACAGAAGAATGATGGGCACTATTCCTTAGCACCCATGATACAGGCTTTCTATCGACAGCGGAACTAGAGGTATTAATCGATGTTATGCAAAAGCAGAACGAAGCATTTGCTTGGGAGGATTCAGAACGTGGTAAACTTAGAACTGACTTCTTTCCACCAGTGGTTATACCAACGATACCTCACGTACCTTGGACCGAGCATAACCAACCTATACCACCGGGCATTGAAGCCAAAGTTTGCCAAATCATTCGCTCCAAGATAGCGGCGGGAGTTTATGAGCCTTCCAATTTGGCCTATAGGTCACGATGGTTTTGTGTACTAAAGAAAAAATGGGAAGCTACATATAGTTCACAGTTTGGAACCACTAAACAAAGTCACAATTCGTTATTCAGGGGTACTGCCCTTCCCCGATTATGTCGCTGAATCATTCGTGGGACAAATATGTGGTGCTACCCTGGATCTGTACGTTGGCTATGACGAGCGCTTAATTCACCCTTCCTCTCACAACTTGACAACATTTCAAACGCCATTCGGGGCGCTACGACTGGTTACACTTCCCATGGGATGGACAAATTTGGTACCCATATTCCATGACAATATTATGTTTATTCTACAACCTGAGATACCCCACCATGTGCTTAGTTTTATCGACAACGTAGGCGTTAAGGGCCCAAAAGATTGGCACCTTGTAAATGGCAAGCCTGAAGTGCACCCGGAAAATCCCAATATCCGCATGGCGCTATGGGACTTCTTCCAATTGGTTAACCGGGTGCTCCAGTGCATGAAGTATTGTGGCAGAACGTTCTCAGGACACAAGTTGGTTCTTTGCGCACCGCAATTTAAAATTTTAGAGCACGTTTGCACGCCAGAAGGCAGGATCCCTGAGGAGAGCCAATTAGTGCTTCTGGAAAAGTGGGGAGTCTGCCATAACCTCTTGGAAGTTCACGCATTTCTAGGCATGGTAGGCGTGCTGCGCATGTTCATACACCATTTTTCACATTGAGTGCACGCGCTTAATTGCTTAACTCATTCTGGAGTCCCCTTCAAATTTGGACCTGACCAAATTAACACCCAAAAGGATTTAGTGAAGGCACTGCAGGAAGCAAAGCCATTGGTATCCATTGACTATACTACTTCCGATCCCGTTATACTTGCCGTTGACACCTCTTACATTGCAGTCAGCTTCTTTTTATGTCAATGTGATGGCGCAAATTGAAAAATCAGATGCTACAATCGCTTCAGATCGATTACCCTTAACAACAAAGAATCGCGCTATAGTCAGCCCAAACTGGAGTTGTATGGATTGTTTCAAGCATTTCAGGTGCTATGCATGTATCTTATTGGGGTTCGAAACTTGATTGTCGAAGTTGACGCACGCTACATCAAAGGAATGCTCCAGAATCCAGACATTCAACCTTTGGCTAGCATGAATCGCTGGGTAGTAGCAATACTAATGTTCCACTTCGAGCTCGTACACATCAAGAGTGCGTTTCATGGACCTGATGGACTATCTAGATGACCTAGGCAGCCAGAAGACAAGGTGCTAGACAAAAGCAACAATAACGTATTTGATGACTGGATTGACCGGCTGCATGGTTTTGTACATATTATTCAATTGCCTATTTTGGCCCTTCGCAAAGACCGACCTATCTCGACATGGCTACACCCTATCATCCCATATCAACCTAAACCGTATCAGGCTCCATCGACTTTTTACACGGCCAGTATCTATAACGTCGCTAAGCCATCTAATGATCTAAAGATAGTTGAGGAACCCAGACCCTTATGGGAAGATAGTCGCAACCTCCCATACTCAGCGGTACCTTGTAGTGCCAAGGCTAAGTCAGAAGACCAATGAGTTGATCAGGTTAGGAAGTGGCTACAGGATTTGTGCTGACCATCAGACCTTATGAATACGGAATACGCCACCTTCATTCGATATGCAACGACCTTCTTTATGGTTGAGAATCGGCTTTGGCAACAAAATAGGGCTGGCACTCACAAATTGGTAATCAAACCAGACGGCTGAATCAGGATTCTGTGCGCTATGCACGACGACTTGGGACATAGAGGACTCTATGCAATGCGGGCAAATCTATTGGAACATTTTTGGTGGCCTCAAGTTAGCGCCAATATCACATGGTATATTTGCACTTGTCATCTCTGCCAAATCCAGCAGACGTGCCAAGTTCTTAATCCCCCAACCGTAGCGACTCCAGCACCATTGTTTGGAAAGATATATATTGACACTATGCACATGCCCAAGTCGGGGCGCTACAAGTACATTATCCAAGGAAGGTGTTCTTTGGTACATTGGCCGGAGTTCCAAATGCTTCAGCAAGAGAATACCAACGCTATAGCTAAGTGGCTCTTCAAAGATGTTATTTGCAGATGGGGAGCCCTTCACGAGATTGTTACAGACAATGGAGCGCCAATAGTTAAGGCGCTTACCTACCTAGCAAAGAAATACAATATACAGCATATTCAAGTCTCAGGATACAACAAACGCACTAACGGTATAGTGGAAAGGCTGCATTTTGACGTACAACAGGCGCTATTCAAGGCGGTAGACAGCAACAAAAGTCGCTGGAGTGAAGCGACTTATTTGGTCTTTTGGTCTGAACGGGTTACTGTATGGAAAAGGATGGGCTGTTCTCCTTACTACATGGCGACTGGCACCCATCCCCTGCTCCCAGCGGACGTTGTGGAAGCGACATACTTACAATCCCCGCCTAACTCAATTCTGTCTTCTACCAATCTGATTGCTAGGCACACTATTGACTTACAACAATGCATGGAGGATCTTGAGTGCCTACATGAGGTGGTATTTCAAGCTAGACGACAGGCCGCCTTGCAATTTGAGAACAAGCATAGTGCTACCATCAGAGACTACAACTTTACCACTGGCACCTTAGTATTAATGTGCAACTCAAAAATCAAAGTTACCCATAACAAAAAGATGCGACCTCAATACCTAGGACCCCTCATAGTAGTTTCTTGCAATAGGGGAGGTGCCTACATACTCTGCAAGTTGGACGGCTCAGTTTTGCATCAACCGGTAGCGGCGTTTTGACTTATTCCCTACTTAGCGCGTGAACATATTCCACTACCTTTGCCGGCACTGGACATCAACACTGCCAAACTTTGAGAGCTGGAAGAGACTGAGTTAGTGGACAATGACAAGACCACTCCAGATGAAGAAGAGGAGCAATAAACTTATACGAAACGTAAGGCGCTAACCGTTAGTGCCCCCCTTGAACAGACTTAGGCAGCCTGACAACCAGAAAATAAATAAATAAATAAATGGACTAATACACAACAAACAAGCGATCTGACTATGACTACATCTAATTGAGCTACCCCAAAGAGGAAGACCGTCGGCGCGGACCTTTAACTTGATCCTTAGGTTGCCTGCAGGTGGAAGGAGCGCCTGGAGGGGGCGCATTAGCAGATGGAATGGGAGGAACAGGAATGCTAGGAGGAGGCGTGGGGGGAGCACCTGGACGAGAAGCATGAGGAGCGCCTGGAGGAGCGGCAGAGGGGTCGGGGAATAAGTACCACCCTTCCCCATCTGGGCAAGACTCAAACAATGAAAAAGGAAAGGCCGTGCATTCAAATATAGCTCTATGCACGTCAAGGTTAACAAGAGGAGGAAGGGGGAGCCAGGAGAGACTCTTAGAGACAGCATGGAGTCAACAACCTTAGGTCAGGAAAAGATAAGAAATCACCAAGCTTCCCGTTTCACGGAGTAGGCTGGCCAGACTTAGAGCAGTACCCATAACTGGCTCCTACACAATGCTTGAGCATTACTCATGACCCGTGCTAAGGGGAGGCATATGGTGACTAAGGATGGGTCAACGGCGACCATCCACTCTTTGGAAGCGGCAAAAAGAATTCAGTATCTGCATACCAGGGTCATAGTGTTGCTGTTCTCATGCGGAAAGCTGCCAGTAGGCATTAGAGCAAGGAACTGCTCCAATCGGTCTAGAATAGTGGGACAGTAAAGACGTTTGGGCTCATCAAGGAGAAGGGGAACTTCTGGCATGATGTGATACTGACCGGGTTAACAGCGCCAGAACCCATAAAGTACTTCAAGCTACTTGCAGGGTCGCAGATACTAGGGAATTCTTACATGCACAAAACAATTACGAGGGGGGGGTGACAACAACAATGTGATTCATAAAACTACGACAAGGAAATCAAGTATCTAAAATCTGTCAGCCCGGTGGTGCCACGGAAAAGAAGGAGCTGACTTACATAAATGACATGGGAGATGGACAAGCATCAAGGACCGGGCAAAAGGAGAGGCCTGGGAGGCCTCCAGCCTTCAGCAGGACTGCAAAAAAGCTGGCCACCAGTAGACGAGCGGGGCACCTAGCGAGGCGACGTGTTAGAAGGAAGAAAACAAGGTAATAAGGCGATGAACCAGATAGTGACTCTCCTCCAGCAGCAACTCCAGATGCTCTTTCGTTTCCTTGGTCACGATTTGCTTTATTTGGCGACTATCAGAAAAGAAGGAGGGCAAAAAAGGCAATAGTGCACCTGAAAAATCCGACTCCAGTTCTTCTTCATACCAAAATGGGTCAACGGCAGGTCATCGTTCCAAATCTCACAAGCCGCATGAAGTAGCTGGCAGCGACGACCTAACTCAACAACTCCGTCGGTCAGTTCAGGCACGCCAACCACCGGATAGTGGTGGAAGAACGAGGTAGCGCGTTCCAGGAAAGTGGGGGGATCAATCATGACATGAGCACGGTCACAGCGGGGAGACCACACAAGGCTGGTTTGGCTTTTCATTGCGAAGACTGATGAGATGCTGTCGAGGCATGGGCAATTTATAGGACTCGGGCAGTGTTTCAACTAGCGACAGCATGGGAGGGCACTTCTCAAGGGGCTTGGACCCTGATGCAGACACAAACCAATAGGATGCGCTTGACTCATTTTTAGGTTGCACAAAGAGGAAGTTAGCCTTTGAGATCTAGCGCTTATAGCCACCATCACCAAATAACCACAAGCGATCAGTGGCACTCTATTTCTTATACATGAAAACTTCTTGCATGAATCGACTTATTTTTCTACAGATGATACCTATTTCTTCTTAGGCTGGCGCGATATTGGCTATTGGGTTGCGCTGGTAATAGGGGTTTTCTATGCTATGATGATTTACTGAGCGTTTCCCCTTTTGCTTACTTTGTATTTGATTACTTACAAACTGACAATTTCGGAACAAAGGGGGGGAGCGTTTATTTTTAGTAGAGCTATCACAAAACTACGTATCAAAAATTACAAAGTCCACAAAGTTCGAAGCGCTACAGGCCGGCGACTATGCATCAGACTCAGAGGGAGCAGGATTACTCAAAGGAAGCAAGTCCCCATCCTGAATGGCGTTACTCGCTTGCCACTTGAGCGCATCAGTGATGTCGTCATGGAGCTCAAGCAGGAGGAGCTCATGGCGTGCTAAGGTGGAGACACGAGGACATAGGAGGGCAAGTTTGCTACCGATGATGTCGGTCGCGTCCTCAATCTGGTGAAGTTGTTGGCAGAGATTGGCAGCAGGACAAAGGGGAGTGACAGGATAAGAGAACTCATCCCTAAGCCAAGGGTAGGCGTCGCCAGAAACGTGCATGGCGGGGGGAGGAGTCCAGAAGGGATCAAACTTAGCGGAGGTCAGAGAAAAGACGAACTAATTAAAGAGATGCAGACTTACTCGAACGGTTACAGGAGCACGGGGGGTCCATTCATGGTGCTCATCGCCTGGGGACATGGCCCTAGCAGAGGAAAGGTGGATGCCATAAGAGGGCAAGTACCTCCAGCAGCGACAGCGCTCGCCCTGAGCCACTAAGGTCCCTTCAGACTCAGGCATGGTGGAGGACTCGTGAGTACTGGGGAAGGAAGAGAGGCTACGAGGAGGAGTAAGAGACGGGGTAATAGGAAGTGCGACAGGAGAGGTGCTAGCCGTGACAGGCTCAGGAGCAGGGGCAGCGCCGGCGACAGACATTACGACATCTTCGGCGGGAGGGATATTCATGACGATGGGAAGCAAAGGAGTAGGGGACCTGGCAACAAAAGAGGTTAGCACTAATGAAAAAGGGAAACACAAGGACTATGCACTGATTACCACTGGGGCCACTCTGATAAGGGTTAGCGGCGATAGGGGAAGTAAGGCAAAGCAGAAGAGCACGTACCGCCAACAGTGCATCGGTGTCGACTACAGGCCCAGCCTCATCGTCATCCTCGCCCTCATCATCCCTCTCGGTATCCTCGCCTTCATCAGTAGATGACTTGGTAGAAGCCAAGACCATGGGAGTAGCAGGCGCTAGCTCTTGGTGCTTACCAGGACTCTTGCTAGAAGAGGCGACAACGGGCTTATGCTTCGAAGGGACGGGACGATGAGGAGAGTGGGCAAAAGGGGCCGCCATGGTGGTGCCATCTTGAGTGGTGGGAAGCGCTAGGCTTGCAGCGCTAATCACAGTGGGCTGACAAGTAGTGGCCAGATCGCGTTGCTGCAGCACGAAGGCCCGGGCATTACAAACTAAGACTGCATGCTCGTAATTTTGCTGCATGATAGCGTCCCTACCACGTTCACAAGTACGAATCCCATTGAAGGCACAGCCCTGTTTCAACGCATTGCAGCGGTAGCAGAGAAGAGAGACGGTAGGAAACCAGCAACCCTCAGGATCGTTCTCAGACCAACATTTATCGCACTGAGAAAGAAGTTAGCGATATCATCAGCCTATCAGGGACGAACAAGCACTTACCACACCAATCTTTGCCCTAAAAGTGTGACGCTCCACAGGCGCCACCATAACCTTCTTCTTAGCGCTGAGTACTTGGACACCAGCCGGGAGGCTGGTATCAATAACAGTAGTATCACGACGAAGGCGTAACAAATCACAAAGCTCTGCATCGGTAAACATAGTCTGGTTGGGCACCTAAGGAGGGCCCGATCTGCCCAAGCTTAGCAATCTTAAAAGGAAACACTTACGACATACAAAGGGGCAACACGAGCAGGGAGATTGATCTGGGAAGCAAAGTTAGTAGAAGAACTAATGGCAGGTAAACAAGGACGCACAGTATGTTTGGGAGGGCTAGCAAGAGTAGGGGGCGCGCGATTAATGACAACGGCAAAGTTACGGGGGAGAAGACAAGAAATAGTATGGGTGGGTCCAGGCCAGGGCTCACTGGAGGTAACGGCAATTCGTTTGATGGCCGAATGAGGAGGCGCAGTACAAGTGGAAGAAGCAACAATGGGCACAGTATGAGCGGGAGAAGCATCACCACAAAAAGGACTACCAAGAATGGGAGGAGGCAGGACAGAGACAGGAGTAGCAGGAGTGGCTGGATCGGAAGGAACGGTAGAGGCTGATGGAGCACTAGGGAGACTGGCCATGGTGGGCAACGTAGCAACCAACTACTCAGGATTAATATTGGAAACATGAGGAGGAAGAGGAGAAACTTACTTCGCCAACCTCGGTACTAGCCAGCAGGGCGTCGATCTTGTTGGACAGAGAAGGAGCCTAGTATGGGTGCTGAACCTTAGCGCCACAAATCCAAAATCAAGCCTAAAAACTTACGAACAAGTCTGCAAATAGTTGTAACCAATCGGCACCCTCATATTTGCGGTACTGAGCCATGCACCATTCACGAACCTTGATGCCCCACGCCTAGGAACTGTCAGAGCCACGGACCACGAGCCAGCACTGATAGAGTTGCATAATGCCAGGGACGGTTTGTAGTGCATCGGCGGGACTGACAGACTTAGCGTGATCGAATAAATAGGAGGCCTTAGCCAGGAAATTGTGGAGAGCAGAGGCATCAAAAGGAGTAGACATGCTGGAAAGATGGGAAGAAAAACACGAGAAGGTGAAGTGCTGAAAACAACTTTTATAAGGCGCCGGCGGCATCATACAGACCATAGCACAGTCAAATTAATGATGGCATTTGACTGAGGACAGTCAATTTTTTAGTTGGGGGGAGATGATAGGCTTTTACTCAGACTGAGCACATCAAGGGACATTATAGGCCAACCAACACTTGACGTACTGAGGACTCTAGCGACCAGTTGGGAATATAGAGCAGCCCTAGCTCTGGTAACCTACTACAGGACTTAGCCATTTACCCTAACCACTAGCTACCAGGCCTTCAGCACACTCCATTCACCTATCCCAAGGACAAAGGAGGCTCATAACATATAGCGCTAACACGACGGCGGGAGAGGACTCTAATTAAACCCCAATCACTTCCAGAAGGAGCCAGCAGCAGGCGCTGCCATTTGACAAGGCACTTCAATCAGAAGTTTAAAAGGATCAATGACGGTGGCACTGGATATACTTAAATCCGACATCTGGACCTGTCAGGAACTGATACAATGAGTAGCACTGACATTAGCGCTCACGGCGTCTGTCGAGGATTTTCCGACCATACCCCAGAACAGCCTGGCCAATCGGAGTTATAATAAAAGTGAGCAGACTCATACAATTCTAAGCCAATATAGAGTCGCCGCTGGTCGCTGTGGGTCATAACGCCATTGGTCGCCATCATCCATGTGCAAAAGGTCGCCATTGACAGGTTGCCATTAGAGAAAACCACAAGGAGAGGCGCTAGGAGGTAGCGCTGCAGATGGACTTGTATCTTGGCAAACACGGTAGTGCATAGTATATAAAATAGCTACTTTACATATATATAACAACAAATCGTAACCCCTTGAGCAGACAGTTACACTTAGCATTCAAATCGTGCTAGCTTCCTTTGACTTTGTCACTAAGTCGGGCACTAGCCTTGTCTATCTCGTCTTCGTTGTTTACGGTGCCACCTACAGGCACAATACGCTGCGCTACTCGCCTTTTCTTCAATATCTTTGTTTAAGCTATGACGCTTACTGTCTGCCAGGTAGCCCCCGAAGTGCTATAATTTAGCGCATCGTTTTATCACCTCCACTTGAGCACACCGGGACCCTGTCAGGACTCCTCACAACTACGCACGCCAAGCGCTGGAGACGGCATTGTACTGCGTATATGTCCAGCGCACCCAACCACAGTTGGTATCATCACCGCTCTGTCTCCCATAGCAAGGGTTTGAATCTTGGCAGCAGCAATTTTTTAAGGGGTGCAATCGCTAAAATGGTCTTTAAAGGTGGCTTGGAATAAGGTCCATGTGGTAAGGGCCCCTTCTCTTTCATCTTGGATAAGCTCCAGCTGATTTTCAGCCCATTTACTTGCTTTGTCTCTCTTCATCAATGCTAATGCTGTCGCTACTTTGACTTCATCTCATAAGACTTCAGCGTATGTGAAATATTGGTTGCAGGCTCATAAGAAGTAGACCGCCTTGTCCCTGGATCCTTTAAATTCATCAGGAAGCAGAATAGTCCTCAGATTTATGGCTACGTTAATATGTGGCTGGGGCTGATTTGTAATAGCAGCAATGTTATTGGTAGTCATGTCAACAGATTGTGCAGTGGCTATTGCAAGTTGGTTTACAGATTGAGCAGTAATGTTGAGATTGACAGTGGTAGCACCCCAAGTGGGGATAAAGTGATTGATGGCATCAAGAATGGAAGTAATCCCACTTTGGAGGATGCTGACCGCATCCTCTGGTGCTGTAGTGGTCATAGGGTCAGAATCAGATGATATGGATGTGTATAGTAGAGGCTGTGACACATGTGCAAGTGAAAGCTCAATATAATCAGCCGATTATATGCCTTTGGACAGCACGTGCAGGAAGCAAGTCGAGATCTTTGTCAGCCATGAGTTGAGATGTGTTCATGCCAATAAACCAGAGAGCAGTTGTGAAATATTCAGGCCCAACAGAGTGACTACCGCCTATTGCACTGGTGTAGGAAGAGCTGGTTCACTTAAGAACACAGGCCCAACAGTTCAACTCTGGAGGGTGCCTTGGAGCAGCCCTTTTGTGCCTACTAACTATGATTCCTCACTATTTACTGACTACCGTTAGCAGCACCAGCAAACAGTGATGAGGATGATAGGAAAATAAAATGTACTTGGGCCTTATATGTATGTGGTTAGTGTGGAGGGCAAGTAGAGTAAAAGTGTTGTAATAATAAGGTGTAAAGTGTTGTCGAGTGTGATGGGAAAAACAGCAAGGACGATGCTGGCTACAGTGAGCTAGGGACCTTGGCTGAGTGTGGAACTTCGTTGCAATGTCAGGAACTGACTTAATAATTTAAATCAGAGAAAACCAACACCAACAAAGTTAGAGTTTGCTATTGAATACATGAGCTTTTATCTCTACTTCTAACAATCATAAGCTAAATTTGACCGTCCTTGTGATAACTACAGGAGTTCAAGTGGTAGCGTGATAAGTAAGTTATAGGAGAAAATGATGAGAAAATGACGATACTTGTGGATACTTATGAGACCGGAACTTTGAGAATAAAAAGGAGAAGAAAAGGTGGATTGGGCAAATGTGATGGGGTGGTTGCCCAGGGTTAATTCGGGCTCCAGATTTCACATCAGTCACTCTTTATCTTATCTCCTTATCTCTTTCATCACACCTCTTTGTCACCAGCTTTGGCCTGGCCTCTTTGTCCTCTACTACGTATAAAATACCAGCGAGCACGGTCGGGACTTCTCATTGTCTCACACTGCACTCACAGGTAGGTTTTCACTCTTATGCATTTACATCGTCTCACACTGCGCTCACAGTTCGCCAGATTAGATACAGACCTTACGTCGCGTGTTTGCATTGCTGCATCTAATCTAATCACCTTGCTGCATTCGTCCCTAGTGCATGAGCACTTCGTCAAGGAACAACCTCCTATTGCCTCCTCGTGCCTCCAACGGATGTTTTCTGCACACCACCCCGTCGCCCACTCCAGACCCTACTCAACCCATGACCAACTTGAACCCCGCCATTTCCGTCAATGCGTTCAACTCGCTGAGCGCATCAGTGATGGACCTTACTAATCTAGTCAGGGACATGGCCCTCAGGATGAGCGCAACCGACGGCCTAACGGCTCTGGCGCCCCAAGTGCCAGTTTCTGCCGGTCTAGCAGAATTCGTGCCTCCAATCTCAGGAGTTTCGGCAAACGGTACGTCCATCACCATTCCCTCTTCTCTTCATACGCGTTTTTCCAACGTCGAGGTGGCGGTCATCACGGCAATCATTACGCACAAATTTAAGGCGGCCGACCTCCACAAACTCAACCCTACAAACCGTGACAAGGAGGTCACATACACTTTCAACGGGACTACCAACTAATTTGAGATCAGCAATCGCGCCGTGAGGAAATATAAGAGCCCCTTCTTGGTCATCGTCCCCCTCCAGCACTACTTCAATGTCCTGGCCTTCCACCTCCCCAAATGCAACACGGTACCCTTCATGTTTTACGAGTACACCGCACATCTAATCGAGCTCATCACGGAGTACGAATAGTCAGCCGTCTTTCAGTATCACGCGGTCTTCTTCAACCGACACCAATCAGAGATGGCTGCGGGAAACTATTCCAGCTAGGGCTCGCCAGCCACAGACCTCTTGAGCAAACACGTCTACGCATACAGGAAGTCCACTACAGCCAAACAAACCAAGCCGCCTTGGAGCCCCTCTAACCCGTCTGAAGCGTGCCGCAAATTTAACAAAGGGTGGTGCACGGCAAACCCGTGCCCATGGGGCCGCCCCCACACTTGCTCATCATGCGGTAAATTAGATCACGGCAAGCACCTACACAAGGACTAGGCCCCCGGCAGGGTGAGTAGCCCTGCCCCTACTTCGTCTGCTTGCCCTGGCCCTATCCTTGGCGACACATCAACCGTCCTCGGCTTCTCACCCCTGGCTCCTCTGGCTCCAAACCTCCCTGCCCCACCCCCCTGTCCCAATATGGCCCCACGTGCCAATGCTCCCCTCCCCGACACTTCACACACTCCCCGAGTCTCCTCCACCCTCAACGAGGAAGCATGGTCTTATTACTTACATGATTATCCCGATCATACATTTGTATCTACAATTATTCAAATAATATGTCACGGCACCAACATCGGATTTTCTGGCGACAGATCTAAGTCTCAGGCATGCTCAAACCTGAAATCAGCCTTCCTTACCCCCTCCATCACAAGCACCTTGTCCTCCAACATCCTCGCCCAAGTCGCCAGCGGGCACACTTGCAGACCATTCCCCGCCCCGCTGTTTCCCAATTTCCACGCCTCACCGCTGGGGGCGGTCTCACGCAAGCGTTCCGATAAAATCCAATGTATTCATCACCTCTCATGGCCCAAGGGCACGTCCGTGAACGATGGCATTCCTGACAAGGAGGCCAGCATTGAATACAATATGATTGATCGGGCCATTGCCAATCTCGCATCATCAGGGCCAGAGTCCCTGATGATCAAACTGGATCTTGAATCCGTGTTTCGTCACATACCCGTGCACGTCGACGACTGGCCCCTGCTTGGTTTTACCTGGATGGAGGACTTCTACTACAACATCGTACTCTGCTTTGGCTGTCGCTCGGCCCCTTACGTATTCAACCTCTTCGCCAAGGCCCTGCACTGGATCCTGCAAGGCAACATCCCCACTTGATGGTGCCATTATCTCGATGACTTCCTCGTGGTTTTCTCACCCAGCACACCGCTGGATTCCGTTCACCAGGCCCTTACCTGGGCCCTCGCACTCGGCGCCCAACTAGGGCTTTCATTTCAGCCATCCAAGGTGGTCGGATCTGCCACGACCATTGAGTTCCTTGGGCTCAAGCTAGACTCTCTCGCGATGGAAGTACATCTCCCTCAGAACAAGCTCGATCACCTCCTACTTCAGCTTGAGTCCTGGTCCACTCACGTCACCTGCACGCATCGCAAGCTGGACGAGCTCACCAGTTTCATGCAGTTCACGTCTCAAGTAATCCCCCTTTCCCATGCATTTCTGCGAGGCCTGTACGACTTTTCATCGTCTTTCCCACCATCCTGATTTGTTCGCCGTCACATCCCCAAACCCATGCGTCGTGACCTCAAGTGGTGGCACGCGCTCACAGCCAACTGGAATGGCATCTGCTTCGTGTCCCCTTCCTGGCCCATTATCAACATCTTCACCGATGCTAGCAGCAAGAAAGGACTTGGGGGCCACTTCAGAACGGAGTGGTTCTCAGTGTGATGCCCTCGTTGCCTGCGGCCCCACCACATCCAGGTTAAAGAGATGTACGCTGTCATCTATGCCATCCTGTGCTGGGGGCCTCGTCTCCGGGGCCACCACATAATATTTCACGTAGACAACGAAGCAGTCTTTAATGCAATTTGCAGCACCACAATCAAATCTGCACCAACCATGAAATATGTACGCCACTTGATTGCCCTCGCCTGCCGCCTTGACTTTTCCTTTTCTTCTTCTTGGTTATCTTCCTCTGACAATTCCGTTGCTGATGCCGTGTCTCGTTTTTCCTTCTCCCGCATGTTCACTATTGCCCCCTGGCTGAACCTTAAGCCCAGCTCGAAGGTCCTCCAGCTTGGTGGTATGATCAGAACCGACACCTTCCCAAAACAGTCGCCTTCTATTTATGGCATGGGCTTGCAGCGAGCACACGGAAGACCTATTCCACAGGGCAGCAACAATTTATTCTGTACGTCCAGCTCCACAATCTGTACAACACTGATGGCTCCATCATCCCCGCATCTCAATTGGCAATCCTCACATGGGTGGCGAGCCTCGGTGGGCACGTCCAACCCAAGACCATCAAGTCATACCTCACCGCCGTCAAATCTCTCCACATGGACGCAGGCCTCCCCTTCGACGCAGTGGACTTCCCCCTTGTGCAGCAGCTCCTCCGGGGGATCAAACGCTACCACGGAGAAAGGGACCGGAAGCCCGTACAGCCCATCACACTACCCATTCTCATGGCCCTCCTGGCCCAGCTCAAACCTGGACTTACTTCTGGACATTCAACCATTTACGCCGCGTGTTGCCTCGCATATGCCGGCCTCCTCCACAGCGGCGAGTTCACAACGGGCAAGGGAGGTAAGTTCAACCCAGGTCTCAATCTCTCCCAGGGCTGCGTGGCCTTCCTCCCCAACTTCGACGGCGCCACCCACATGCGCATCACCCTGCCAGCCTCCAAAACGGACCCCTTCAGAAAGGGCATCACCGTCACCATTGCCGTGGCCCAGGGCTTCCCCATGTGCCCCATCGCCGCCCTCAAAGCTCTGTTCAAGGAGCTCCCATGGGATCGCGATGCCCCGCTCTTCGAGCAACCCGACGGCAAGCCCCTCTCGTACAGCTCATTCATCAGGAGCATCAGGGAAGCCCTCACTCTGGCAGGCCTCAAACCGGACCTCTACGCAGGACACAACTTTCGGTGCGGTGCCACATCAGAAGCAGCGGCAGCGGGGTACTCCGACTACGAGATCCAGCTACTAGGCAGGTGGTGCAGCGACGCCTACAAACTATACCTAGAAAATGATCCGAATCGCATTCTTCACCTCTCATTCCTCCTCCACTTGGCCCGCTCCCAGGTCGCCCCTTTCGAACCTCCGGCTCTACGTGGCTTTACTGCACTGGCTTGAGTCTCGGCCTCTCCTTCGGGAGTTCGGCTCGAGAACTATTCGGATTCAGAAATATATCTTTCTCACGCAAAACTGGCGCCAGACCATATCACTCCTCAGACTTGAAACCCGGCATCAGACTAGGCTACTCGCGGATAGTCAAGCGCCGAATTAAAGTTCAGAATAGGGCGTGTATCATAAATAAAAAGTAAAATAAATAAATAAATAATCAATTATGCCTGATCATGACAATCACACGTTCATAGTGTCACGTTCAGCTCTTTAGCTTCACGACGCCATCGTTGACATTATATTCTCGATATCGCCGCCTTGCTGCAAGTTCAACAAGGCGAAACTACTGGTGAACCCTGTGGGCGTTCATGTTGTCCGTCAGTGTGGACACGCCATGGCGCGATCTTAGAAGTGGCTTCTCTCCGGGTCAAGTCAATGTGCAACTCTTCCCTCAATAGACGCATGCCCTGACTACTGACGACTATGTGGATCTTGCACCCTGGCATGTCTGACCAACCAGGCCGTTATTCACCTTTGTTCGCTTAAACGATGGTTTCCCGAGAAACAACAATTTGGAGAGGACAAGTCACATATCTCCGTAAATTCGACACAAAAGCCGGCACCATTTATACACGGACCTGTGACGAATCCTACACCCAAGACACCCTCGACCATGAAGTTATCCAGTTTTATCCCAAAAGTCCTTAAGCGACGACGTCAAAGGCATGCCAAAAGCTCAAATGTCGATTCAATCCTGCCACGTCCTGCATCTGACCCCGAAGATAGAAGACTCAAGCGATTATCAGCACAATCCGGTCTGTACGACATCCCTGTGACACCTCCAAGAGACTGTACTACCCTGTGCCCCTCTGGAGCCAAATCGGAAAGCAGGTGCATACCTGATGGTGAAACCTCGAGCATATTTAAGCAAACATCTCATTTGTCCCTGTCGTCTTTGGAGTGTGCTGCAGAGGTACTGACCAATTCATCAAGGACTTCCGCTATCGAAGATACCGAGAATGCGGTCTTAGACTGCTCTACAGCGTCATTGGCAGACGCCACATCATCGACCGAGAAAACCTCAATCCTGATGCCAATATCTACACCTCCAAAGCTACCATCAGGTATTCCTCCTCCCTCAGCTCTTGAGTCAACCACAGAAAGCGAACTTGGGACATTGGCCACTCAAACTACTTTTGGACCCATCGCGAATTGTACAGTTTCGAGCTCGTTTGACCTCCTCGCATCAATACCACCGCTACAGCCTACTTCTACAAGTTCATCAATCACTGAGATTTTGTTTCTCTTCGATCCTCTCTACTCTTTCAGGAAGTCTCGTAACCCCTTTGCACATCCAAACGACCAAGAAGATAACATACTTGCTAATTCAGAAGAGGGATATGCTATGATTGATTGCTCGGAATCAAACCAATTCAGAGATCACATCTATCCAAAGACAACTATCAATCCGGACAATGGTCGCTCATGCAAGAGGTCGAATTCTTTGGACAAACCTTCTACCGTTATACAGACTTTTGAAACAGTCGTTACGCCATCAGCAGCGAAATCAGTCTCCCTTGTGCCACCTCTTAAATTTATCGGCGGAACGCTCTCAAAATGGGCACATAGCTCGATTAAGAATTATGAAGAGGGTGACGTCAAATATCGCAAGAGGATACAAGACCACTGTATTGTTGAATGGCGTCGATATCGTGTCGAAATACGGGACTTTTCTGGCAACAGACATAAATATGTCATTGTAAAGCTTGAACACGTAAGGAGCAAGGTAACTCACTTCATTCGATTTGAAAGATGGAGGAGAGACAAGTATGTCACAATTGATGGAAAGTCAGGATTCACTATAGATTGGAGCCCAGAGCTGGACCAAGCCACAGTGGTGGCAGACTGGGAAGCCGCGGATAGGGAAAATAACACTTTGCTCGACAAGCGAGTTTTTGGCGAGGGTGGAAATCGACTGAATCTATTGGATCTATATCTAGTCGCTCGCTCGATTCTACAAATCCCGGGGAACTGCGTCGAGTTAGCTGGAAGGTCTAGTCATTGGTTTGCGGTGATCTTTTCTAATGTCCTTGACCAAGACGTCAACCAGATAGAACGGAAGTACAGTTACAAACGAGGAAGATCGGCAGTTACTAGCTGGTTACGAGAATCGTCACGAGAGGAACGCGATTTTGTACTTATGCTGATCTGTGGATTTCGCAGAGAGCTGGCTGTGGAGGAAGCAAAATATCGTGTTGGTGCGTTCAAGGCTGTTACGACAGAGACTCACATGGTGACAATGATTATATCTTTTCAGATAAACGTCAATCGGCTGCAGACCGATGATTTGGAGGGCGAGACGAACCTGAGAAAACAGGATATTCATTGCAAAGTCCTGCGTGATGACTGAGACGATACGGGTCTTAACGAATATATCATACTTACGATTTATACGATTTATTTACTGCAGAGCATCTATATAAAAGTTAACTGTCCATTGACCGAGTTATGGTAATTGGTGACCACCGCCAAGGGTTCAGACGTACGGTTACAGAAAAGCAGTTGGTTT
This sequence comes from Termitomyces sp. MG16, assembly GCA_003313075.1. NCBI lineage: Eukaryota > Fungi > Basidiomycota > Agaricomycetes > Agaricales > Lyophyllaceae > Termitomyces > Termitomyces sp. MG16. The sequence goes on from QGOA01000536.1 coordinate 25,565, forward strand.
TGGATCCAACCAAGCACGTGTATGGCGAGGGAGTATCCGTTAATGAATATATTCATGAGATGTCTATGGTTGGACGCATTAGACGACTTGAGACGATCCGGTACAAGAGATTTTGGTTGATTGGGTCCGAATTGTTGCAAATTCTCGCATACTCAGCAATATCCCTTTGTTTCTCAATAGCAACCATCGAAACAACAAAACAAACGCGAAAAGGTTTTGGGCGATGCATGAAATATGTCGCGTCTTGCGCCTACAGGTGGATACTATTATCTCGTGCGCTTATGGTCTTTGATCGTATCCTCGAAATTTTGTTCTTAGTCCTTATGAAAAAAAGAAAGAAATGATGAATACAAAAAATATCTGGCTTTCGCTTCGGTCTTCTGTCGTTGTACTAGACAAAGGACGACGAGGATAAGGGATCCACAGGTAGATGTATTTGTCGATGGGTCCATCCACAACAAAACAATTGTCAAAACCCTTGTTGTTTTTGTGTGCTCTATCCTTCCTAGTCGTATATATAGATACTCCCTTGACCATATTCCGAACATTTTATACTATCAAGATGCCACGCATTGACCCGGTGACATCACTCCTCTTAGAATTTCTAAATCCCTTCAAGTCCTCGTACTGTCGTCCGTCCTCAACCAACAGCCATCGAGTGCATTCTGTCAAAGAAGATATCGAACCGCCGCCAATTCCCAGCGCCAAACGCAATGCTTCGAAGAAGTCTGGGAGTCGACCTTTATCCTCTCTTCGGAATCTTTCAAAGCGCTTTAAATCTATGCTTCACACCAAAGACAACTCGGAGAAGCCTGTCAACATCGATTCTCCAAACGCCAGTTCTTCAACAGCCGATGCAGACACGACCCGCGAATGCTTGCCCCTTCCTAATCTCGCCGTCACTTCCAACGAGATCGATACCACGGCAGGTGTATCCGACAGGCCTCAAGAAGAGCCGAGCTCTACTCACAATCGTGCAGAACCTTCCTATATTCTCTTGCAGAAGGGCCGTTACGAGTCAATCAGAACTTGGGTAGAACAAGTGGTGAAAGAGTATACAGAACCCGAAAAGGTAGATCATCGACGCTGGGCGCACACTCAACGTATCGTCGAGTGGCGACGTTACAGGTCCCGTTGTGGGATCGCGAAGTCCCGAATCGGAGGTTCTGATCGACACGAGTTTCTTGTGGTCAAGCTCAGAGGCCAAAGCGAGGCGGAGACCATGTTTTTGCGATTCGAACGATACCTTCGAGATCGATACACTGACTGTGCGGCGACGACGGGTGAGAATTATCGCCCGTTGTACTGGCAACGATGGTATCCGGATAATCGGGTTACGATGTTGGACGAGTGGCCTGATAAGCGTGGGTATGTGCAGTGCGAAGAACAGGTTTTTCATCAGAAGGAACATCAGCCGTCGTTTGTAGACCTGTTCATTGTAGCCCAAGTGGCCATTAACGCTGCATGGACGGACCTCGGGACCAGGCATGATCATTGGTTTGCTGTGTTGTTCGGGAGGGTGCTAAATGGGAAGATGGAGAAAACGCATAACCTTAAGCAGCCTATTGCACTTGGCGTCGCTGAGAAGTATGGTAAAAACCGGGGACGGGACTGGTTCCGATTGTCGACTAGGCGCGAACGTCGTAAGATTGTTGAGTTGATCCATTTGGGCAGTGTTGTTCGTCATGAGGAGAAAGTTAAACTGGTGAGTTTGTTGCCGCTTGAACAAAGGGTTCCATAATGACCTATAGTCTGTAGCATCAGCACTATTTGAATACAGTTCAAGGACCTCAAGCTGGAGAGCAAAATCCCGAGGGGGGACCTGGAGCTGAGGGGGCACCTGGAGCTGAGAGCGGACTTGAAGCTGACGCGGTTCCTGGAGCTGAGGCGGTTCCTGGAGTCGAGGGGGTTCCTGGAATCGAGGGTGGACCTGGAGCTGAGGGGAAACCTGGAGCTGAGAAGGGACCTGTATCTGAGGAGGGACCTGTATCTGAGGAGGGACCTGTATCTGAGGAGGGACCTGTAGCTGAGGAGGGGACTAGAGTTGAGGAGAAACCTGGAGCTGAGAGGGGACTTGAAGCTGAGGGGGGACCCGGAGTCAAGGCGGGTCCTAGAGCTGAGGCGGGTCCTGTATCTGAGGAGGGACCTAAAGCT
>QGOA01000536.1:27755-70300 GCA_003313075.1 Termitomyces sp. MG16
GAAACCTGAGGCTGAGGGGGCACCTGGAGCCGGGGAACCTGGAGTTGAACGAGGACCTGGAGTTGAGAGGGGTCCTGTAGCTGAAGGGAAACCTGAGGCTGAGGGGAAACCTGGAGGCGGGGAACCTGGAGTTGAGGAAGGACCTGAAGCCGAGGGGAAACCTGAAGCTAAGGCAGGTCCTGGAGCTGAGGCGGGTCCAGGGAGTGAGAGAAGGGCCGTGCGGAAGCGAAATAGGCGCAAGACGCCTCGTAACCAAGGGAGATATAAAAAATAGTCAGCTACAATTATCTCATTACTGTTAGTACGGCCTTCAAACACTGGGTATACGAGAGAAGACTATCAAACGAAAAGTAATGCTACAGACGAGAGAGTGGGACGTACATATGATAAAATACAATCTATCCAAAAAAAGACCGAGCCAAAGCAGTCCTGATTGATGTCTAGGACTCAAGTTCAACACTCTTCAACCTCTCATCCGCCCAACCCTGCACAAACCCTAGCTTTCTAGGTAGCTGATCCCACCAATTCTCGCGCGATTCCTGACATTTAGAGCCAAACTCTCTCCAGCAGTACTTACATGTCCTCGCTCTATCCTGACCGACAGCCAATACGTTCCATATGAACTCTGCATAGCCCACTGGATTCTCCAAGACCTGTATTTCAAGCAGCCGCGCCGCGGTCTCCTTGAAGAAACCGGAGCACTGCGAAGGGCCCGGAAGGAGTAAAGACGATCCGACGGGCGCTCGACCTGCTTTACGCGGGATGACCTCGGGTGGGCGGGTGCAGTTTGAGCCGAGGGAGCGGATGGCGAGGAGGAGAGAAACGATGGAAAGATGGTTGTGTTCTTTGAGAAGCGCGAAGGAGGGTCCGTCGTTGTCGTTGAGCCGCGTACGGTCGGGCGGAGATGGGGATATCGGGGAGAATGGAGAGGGAGTCGTAGGCGACGTAGGGGACATTGGAGGCGATGGAGGGTCGGTGGTGGTTGGAGGAGGAGGGAGCCGGACTCCGAAGACTTCGCCGGCGGAACAGTCGTTTGTGAGCATCGCCATTGCGGCGGGGAGGATGGAGAATGCGCCGACTTCGCGGGCGAGGTTGATGATTAAGGCTCGGTCCCATTCCCAGTCTTGTTCTTCGTCAGGGAAAGGAGGAGGAGTAGGGAGGAGACGTTGGGGACGGACGGTGTCCCACCCGGCGAGGGTGGTGGGGTAGCGCGCTTGGAGAGCAGCGATGGCGTGCGTGCGGAGAGTAGGAGTCTTGGTGATACTGGCGATGCGCAAGGCGCCTTCGAGGGCGTGGAATCCCTCTCGAGTCGCGAGCGAGAGACCTGGGGATGACGATGTTTCGAGACCGCGTAGCGCATTGAGGAAGTGTTCGAGGTCAGCGGGAGAGGCGAATGGCACTTCAAGCACTGCGCAGCCCTCGACGACGTCTGTATTGCCGTCGTTCATCAGTCCGATTCTATGCGCGAATTCCATCGAGTGAGACGTCAGTGTGCGCTTATAGAACTTGAAAGCCTTTTTGTCAGTGATCAGGATGATGTTGCCGTCGTCCAGCCATGGAGTACTGTGTGCTGCTGGTGGTATAACGCGCTTGTTGGATATATACCGTGCAAGTTGGCCAGGGGGTGTGTACTGCAATGTGTGGCGAGCCATCGACGGTCAAGAATAAGTTCGATTGAACAATAAAAAGGGAAGTGACATGCGAAATGCGAATGCGATCAATTAATCAGCAGCCATGCAAAGAGTAGTGTAGTCAAGCATCTCTCCCAGATTTAGAAATAAGAAAAGACAATAATAAATACATGAGTGAACGGCTTGCTGCTCTCCACAAATGGATTGGCACAGCACATCCCCAAGTTCAAGAATTTTCTCAATGGATCGGCAGCTTATTCTATCTCATTGAAAAGTCAAGGATTAGAAATGTTCCTCATTTGTTATTTTGTATTTGTGCAACCACTTTTTGCTTGTTCCAAGCACTTCCTCAACACTTTGCGCATTGATATTGCCGTCCCTTTGATTCGGCAAAGTAAAGTCTTTGTTGAGCTCGATGGGGCCAATTTAGGTTCAACGAAGATTTGGTCAAATTAAGAGCAGTGTGATCTTTGTCTGAAAAATCAAAGTTTGCAACATACCAACTGTCCAGCTAAATACAACCTTCGAGCTTTAGAGGATGACTCCAAAGCCAGATACCTAGCTATGACAGCAACGAAGGATACATAACGGAGAAAGCCACTGATGATGACATGAAATCCATTGTATGACTATCAATTTTCCCTTCTTGTCTTAGGTGCGACATAAGATTAGTGACTTTCTTAGTGCTTCAACCATACCCCACGGTATGCCTCGTCAATCGTAATTGAAAGCAGACCAAATAGGAAGACCAGATGCAGAGGTGCATGTGCTGAAGGTAAAACTCGGATTTCATCCATTAGGTGTTTCTGTTGGAAGGGGAAGAAGCCGATATTTATGGAAAGAGAGTGACTGGGCTCGCGGCTGTATTTCCGACTTGACCTTCCGCCTTGCATTGAAAGTTGCTCTGCATGTCTCAGGGCGAGTTTCCTTTGCATGGGATCTGGCGAGAAATAGTGCAAGAAAATCAAGCGGTAGTGGAAACGATGTGGGTCGGAACCGGACGAGAAGGGAATGCAGGCATTGAGTAAGTAGAATGTAGTAGACGCCGAACGATTGTGCAACGAGGGTGCTGATGCATTGTCTACCCGCGCTGCGGATGGATCGCCGCATGGAGGGTGCAAGAGATAGAGCAAGTAGGCAATGCATTGCATTGCACAATTTTCCGGGTAAGGCATTACTTAGACATCACGGACAAGGTATCGGCGATATAATTGTCTTTGACTTGAATGGGCAGCGGGGGCGAAAGGGTACTTTGTGATCCTCAGTACCTTCACATCAACTTTGCTTCCAAGTTACTTGTTAGGCGTTTGTGACGACAGCACGGTGTTGGAGTTGACACGGCATGTCAGTGTCAGTGATGGCTGGCTGCACATGCATGGAGGGCTTCTCGCGATATTGATCATTGTGGGGCTATTAAGAGACCCGCAAACAATCCGTCCGATATTCATCAACCATTTCTCAATACTCCTTCCTGCATGTCTCTTGATCGGATTTGATCTCCCGATGCTGACCAAGGGAAACACTTGCCAGTCTAAAGATGAGTTTTCCGAAGCCCAGGGTCGAGGAGTTTCCCAGAGGATGAGTGGACAGAACGGAGGAAAATGCCGCGCAAGAGGATATGCTGCTGAGATGGATTGATTTGTTGTCTTTGTGGGCATTGGAACTTACTGGTAACACTTGGGTCTGCCCGGGACCAGAGATGTTGGAAAGGCGAGCTTGGGAAGAGCCTAGCGTTCATTCATAGTCTTTGTTACAAGCAATATACATCTACTTGACAGACAGCGTCGTGCAACGTGCAATCGAGTGCGTGTGTGGTTAGGTCAATGCAAATACCGACTAGCCGGGTTTCAGTTACGAGGTCGTAGTGAGTTGGCGGATCACCGCGATAAAGAGAGAGTATCCGAACTGGCAGATAAATTGCATAGCAAGCATATCTTCCTGGAAAGGGCGGAATTCATCAATTCATCGACAGTTTGTTGTCCAATCGTAGACGTATGAACCGAAGCTACGGATGGGCTCAAGCTGTGACGCTAGCGAATATGAGAGATTGTGTTCATTGGGTTTGTTGACCTTCAACGCTTCAGCGTGGACTTGAAATTACGTAGATATGGAGAATGGGAAAGTGTGTGCCGAGCAAAGCCTTAAATACGGGTCACCTGATGGTAACCCAACTCCATTGGATTTTGCGTGATCGGGCAGTCAGTCACCTGTCAACGGGAATGATCCACAGCTCCGACTATTTGCTCGTCGCGTATCCATTGAGTCTGCAATGGGGACGATTGCGACCATGCTTCAGTCCGATCATATGCGCATTCCATATACAGTGTGCTTGCAAGATACTTACGAATACTTACGACAAAGTCCTATCAGTGGACGCGACCTATTTTACCGCATATGAAGTTTTAGGTCAAAGATGCCTCGTTGAATTGACCTGATGTAAAGCTTTCGACCTCTGGCCTAATGTCCCATGATCTACTTGGAGGCTCCGTCCATATGTACGAATGGTGCGAGGCTGGATTGGCGTTTGGGTGGCCTCAAGAATGCTCGACAAACGAACTGGGAAGTCCTGGTTTTATTTCTCCGTGGCAGATATCATTGTCGCTTTTGAAGAGTCATACTGTGGGTATCGGACCCCTTTCCGTTGAAGGACTTTTCTCTTCTTTCCGACATGACTTTTCTCGACGACTTTTGCGGTCCGTAGCATGTCGTATACCTCCTGAGCCAACACGCGGTGCTTCATATGTATGACTTGTCTATGTCCGATAACCATACGGCAAACTGGTGCTTGCGAGAAGGATACCTACATGCACACGTCTCGTCAGTCTTCCAGCGTGAATGTTCAGTATACGGACTTTAGCTTTTAAAACCTGCCCTTCTCGGCACCATGGAAACTTTTAATTCTTTGTCTGGGTTGAAGCGCAACTAATTCATTATGGTCCCCAAAGTGGCCAAACTTTCTATCTGGGGACTCAAAAGTGCATCAAGTTCGTATACCATAAGATGCGCGCGTTTCAGGTACTTCGTGTGAATTGTGCTTTCTTCAGCTCTGCTCCGTTCCCAATACACAGGATCGATTGGCAACTGATCCATAGCATGCGTATGTATAGGGTAATCACATTGCAAGCTCGCCTCATTGAAGTCTCTCGATCTATACCCTCACAGGCGCGTGCGTATGCTTGTCTCACACTCAATCTGACATTGTCTCTACCTTCGTTCCGAAGTATTATGATTACAACGAGGCACTTCCAGTCAAACTGGGGTACCGGAACGTCTTCAGGAGAAGAATAAGCTTTGGAAGTAAGTCGCCGACACCTCGACCCCTGACACGAACTGTCACAGAAAACTGGTATGACTGATGATAGACTGTTGATCTTACCACTCAACCTGCCATTCGTCTCTCTACTATCTCTGAGCACTCGGAAAGTCCTTCAACTCCCCTCAGCGCACACCTTTTCTGATCATGTCTGCGTTGTCGAGCACCGCTTGTTCTATAACCTCCAATCCGGACATATCTGGCATTGGTGTACGGGTTGCAGTCTATATCCAGAATTTCTTTAGCTTTGTGCCAGCAATTGCAGCCCTTAGGGATGGCAAGGTTACATATACTGAACTTGAAAGCTTGGAGGCTCAGTCCACTGCGATACTCATCACTTCTCTGGCCATTCTCGTCTCGACTGTCATCCAGGTTCACAGGGACGATGGAATTACAAACTATCACGCTTCAATTATACTGAACCTTAGCTGGATGAACAACACCAATATGTTCATCTACCTCTTTCTATACGCATTCCGAAGGGCACATTTCACACCACAACAGAGAAAGGATGAAGACGGATCCCTAAAGGATATTGAGTGGGTTGCTGGAAGGCCTCGCCGTCGGTGGATTAGTTGGGCGATGAAGGCCTTGCAGGGTCTCTGCTTTCCACTAAACAAGAAGAGAGCAAAGAACGGGAAGGAAGCCGTGTATCAGGAAATTATGAATGAAACCTCGGAGATGGACCAGGAGACTGGAAATTCGGACTCGAGGGCCCATGGAGTCCAAGTAAAACAATCATCTCAGCAATTGCTATGGGCCGAGACAAAAATCTTGCTGAAGAACCCTGTCATCATTATTGGCTCTTTGCATTTAGCATTCATGGCTGCTGTTGGCATCTGGTTTTGGAGCCATCCATCCACTTTTGGAAGCTCAGATCCATGCTTCTTATCAGAAGCTACGATTTTTATCTTGGGTCTAGAGGTACCACTTGGATCAGAAACATTGAGAATATGGTCCATTTTGGTTTACAGCATCTTATTACCTCCTTTGCTGAACCTCATCATACCCATCTTCTTCTTTGCAACTTTTCTTGTCTTCAAAGGCAAAAGTCAAGGACATTTTATTGAACAATATCAAGTAATAATGGGATTAGGCGTTTTCGGTCTGATGGAAGTTGTAACGCTCGTTGATACTGAAGTAACCCTGGCAAGAAATAGGCACCTGGTTGAGTCAGATGAAAATGACTGGACATTTGGTCAGACTCTTGCGCTCCTTGTTCTTCTTGTCCCTTCCCGTGATCTACTTCAATCGATATTTGATCAAGGTGCCCGGAAACAAAGAAGGCGTCTTTTACTTAGTGCAGCAAAGGGAGCCAAGGGAATGGTTCAGGTTTTGCTTGACCTTGGAGCAGATAAACGTGATCTTAGTAAGCAAATTAACAGCATGCAAATTATAAAAGATCTCACAATTATATTTACACAGATGCTTTACTTCGGAATAGATCTGAAAATGGAGATTGGGAAATGATGCAACTGTTATTTGAGAATAGTGCCAATCCAGATGAACCAAGTATGTTGTCTGGATATGCATGACATTCTTGTAGTACTGATAAATTTGATGGCAGATAGTAAGGGAGAAACTGCTTATGTTTTAGCTGCAAGGCAGGAATACCAGAATGCTATACATGTTTTTGCTGGACAAGACATATATGTGAGCAGAACAAGTAGATAGTTCATGTCCATTTTAATGATGAAGTGCTAATTGGTTCTGGTTGCAGATATAATCAAGCAAATTTATCTGGCTGCAGCTTTGAAGTATACAGCTTCAATGAAGTTTCTCCTTGAGAGGCATCCAAGTCAAGCATCTCTAGCACTGTTTCCAGCAGTAACAGAAGGCATGAATGAGGCTGTTAGACTTCTGCTTAAGCACAATGTAGATGTACATGTCACAGGTGAGTGTCTTGTGTATGCAGTTTTTCCAGAGCTGATACTATTCTTACAGATGAAAATGGGCAGACTGCACTCATTTTAGCAGCAGAGAAGGGAAACAATGATGTTGTCAAGCTTCTCCTTGAATATGGTGCAAAAATTGATGTACAAGGTGGGAAACTTGTTAAATTCAACTCTTACCAGGCTCAAACTCTCTCCAGACAAATTTGAACAGACACCACTCCATTTAGCAGCTCAGAGTGGACATCAGAATATTATTGAGCTTCTACTTGAACACAAAGCAAATGTGCATATCAAAAGTGAGGTGCCAAAACTAAGTGTTGCAGAATTGACAATTTTTTGCCAGATAATAAAAATCAGACTGCTCTTTACTTTGCAGGATCAGAAGGGCATGAAGGCATTGCCAAAATTCTACTTCAATACAATATAGATATATATGCCAAAGGTGGGGTACTTGCTGGGTCAACTTTTGAAGAACTGATTAAAGTGCTTCTACAGACACATATGGACAAACTGCACTTCATGTAGCAGCATGCAATGGGCACCAAAACATTGTTCACCTTTTCCTTGAGAAAAATGCAGATATAAATGCTAAAGGTGTGTGCTCATAAGTAAAACCCACTTTATAATTGATCAAGTGTGTTTTCAGACAAGAATGAGTGGACTCCTCTTCATTTAGCAGCATGGAAAGGGCAAAAAACTATTGTTGAGCTTCTTCTTGACTGGGATGCAGATGTGCACATCCAAGGTGAGGTATCTTTGGATTAAACTCATTTAGCTTACAGGATTCTCACAGATACAAATGAGCAAACTGCTTTTCATTTGGCAGCACATGAGTACAATGCAGATATACATGCTAAAAGTGAAGTGCTTGATATACTTGATAATTACACAAACATATAGATTTCTACAGACAAGAATCAACAAACTGTGTTGCATGTGGCAATTGATGCTGGACATAAAGACATTGTTGAGCTCCTTCTTCAGCACAATGCAGATGTGCATGCTCAAGGTAAAGTATCTATCTGATCAAGTATTCCAGAAAAATATATAATGTTGCTGTAGATGAGCATGGGCAGACTCCTCTCCATTTAGCAGCTGCAAAAGGGAAAAAAGCTATTCTTGAACTTCTTCTTGAGCATAAAGCAGATATGCATACCAAAGGTGAGCAATGCATTTGGTTTAGGCATCACATTTTCAAACTTTGATGTCTCAGATAAAGAAGGGCACACTGCCCTTGATTTGGCCAGACTGCAGAAATATCAATATATTGTGCATGTTTTTGAGAATTATCCAAAAAATTGTGCACACAGGTATTGATACTTTCTTCTCCATTTATGATAAATTTCAGTTGATAAACAGCATACTGCTCTTAATTTGGATATAGTCAAGAGTAAATTGCAGATTTGTGTAGTCACATAAATAAATACTATCATAATTTATTATTTATCTTTCAAGCATGCTGTACATTTCAGAGCATCTTTTGAAGTATATTTATCTATTCATACTGAGTAAGGCAATTTATAAGCTTATAAATAATATTGATTATTTTATTTTAACATTTTAGGAGAAAATGATTGAAGGTTCAAATGTGATCTATGGAAGACTGATGCATTGGAGTGTGTTTGAGATACTGTTGAGCTTTTACTTGAGACAAAAGCAAATGCTTCTATCAAAAGTGAGGTGCCAAAACTAGGTGTTTTGCAGAATTAATAATGTTTTGCCAAATGATCAAAATCAAACTGCTCATTGCAGAATCAGAAGGGCACAAAGGTATTGTCAAAGTTCTACTTCAAAGATATAATCACAATACATGCTGAAGGTGGAGTACTTGTTGAGACAGCTTTTAAGGCCTGACTAAAGTTCATTTACAGATAGCTATAGACAGACTGCACTTTATGTAGCAGCATGCAATAGGCATCAAGATATTGTTTGCCTTTTTCTTGAGAAAAATGCAGATATAAATGTCAAAGATGATGCTTATGAATAAAACTCACTTTAAAACTGATCATGTTTTTTTTTCTTTTTTTTTTCAGACAAGAAGCAGCAGACTCCTCTTCATTTAGCAGCATGAAAAGGGCAACAAAGTACTGTGAAAATTTTTCTTGACTGAAATGCAAATGTGCATATTAAAGGTGAGGTGTTTTTAAAACTGATTTTTGTTTGGCTTATAGTATTTTTACAAATATAAATAATAAGCAAACTGCTCTTTATTTGGCAGCATGTGAAGAACATGAAGATACTGCTAATTTTCTTCTTGGACATAAGGCAGATAAAGATATAAAGAGTAAGATTTGCATCTACTACAGCTTATTTATATTACAATTATTTTTGCAGATAAAAACAAACAAACTGCACTTCACATGGCAGTGAAAAAAGTATCTCAATGCTGTCATACTCCTTCTTTTGCATAATGGAAATGTAGGTGTCAAAGGTAAAATGTACATCAGAACCTGGATTTTATAACTATAAAAGAGTTTATATCCTTGCAGACAAAAATGAGCAGACTGCACTTCATTTGACAGCACCAAATTCATTCATGGTGTCACAACCCATCCCCTCTGGGACCAACCCAGGACACCCTCAGAACCCCATCTGGGACCCTCTCTCTGACCCCACAAACGTGCTCTGCTATCACAACTACCAACACCTCCATCACCCAGCACCCCCAGCAACCCTGCATCATGGATCCTGGGATCAACCACCATCAAACCACAATTAACGATTGGATCATGCTACTTGCTTCCAGCCATCATGCATCACGCATCACAACCCCCTCTGTGCCAATTGATCATGCACCCCACACGCATAATCCCAGTATACAGTCCTCTGGAACTTATCCCAGACACACAGAAACTCAGAGACCTGGACCCAGCCCCGTAGTACTTATAGCGTAGTTTCCTGTTGTATTTGCTAGTCTTGATATTACATTTGATTGCTTGCATGCCTTTTGATTGACTGGTACGCACTGACACTGGCACACTCAACTTGTTCATGTGCTCCTAAGATTGGTACACACTTCACAGCTTAAACCTCACTAATCAGGTCTCGTCCTAGAAGCTCCAGTTCTCGACTTGACTTTATCCTCCTTAATTTTTTTGACTCCACCTGATCCCTGGACTAAGTCCCTTACCCTGAGAATCCCCCTGTTCATGTCTTGAACCCCGGAGCTCAGTCCGGAGTTCCAGACACCCGAGTATCCATAGATCAAATCCACCTTGTAAGGGCATTGCTTTCCTGGAAAGCCCCTGACTCAGCAGAACCTGACACATGGGGTTTGTGAATGAGGAGCTTGAAGTTGTCAAATATCTTCTTAAATACAATGCAAATATATATGCTAAAGATAAAGTGCTTGATAGACTTGATAATTATACAAATATACGAGTTTTTACAGATAAGAACAACAAGCTGTATTGCATGTGGCAACAGAGGCTGGACATCAAGACATTGTTGAGCTCCTTCTTCAGCACAATGCAAATGTGCATGCTCAAGGTAAAAGTATTCAGTTGATCAAGTATTTTAAAAAATCTATAATTTTTCTGTAGATAAGCATAGACAAACTCTTCTCTATTTAGCAGCAAAATAGGGAAATCAAGCTTTTGCTGAGCTTTTTTTTCAGTTTCAAGCAGATATGCATATTAAAAGTGAATAATGCACTAGGCTTAAGTGCTATTTTTATAAATTTTTATTTTCAGATGAAAAAAGGCATACTGCTCTTGATTTGGCCAGATTAAAGAGATATCAGTATATTGTAGAAGTTTTTGTGCATCATGCAAAAAATGATGCACACAAGTAAGAGCTAAACTGGTTTTAATACTTTTTTTTTACTTATTACAAGTTTCAGATAATAAAAAGTATATTGTTCTTGACTTGGTTTGTAGGGTCATAGTCATAGGCAGACACCACCTAATTGCATTTGATAATCTTGTGTTTAATCTTTAAGTATGCTATATATTTTAGAGCTTTTCTTCTTCTTTTTGTATAGTATTGCAAATAGAATGCAGACAGTTTACAGTGATGAACCTCTATATCTAGAAATTTCTTATCAAGCTATTTTTTTTGTCAGTAGCAAGGCAATCTGTCTCAATCTTACATGCTACTGCTACTTTTAGCTTATTTCTAACTTCTTCCTTGGTTGAAGTTCTCTTGGAGTTTCTTCTTCTCAATTCTTCTTTTGCATCTAGCTCTCCAATGGTGTAGGTTGTTTCTGATGATACAATCTTGAAAGAACCTCTGTTATGATTCATACAACTATGTGACTACACTTCCTAAAATCTAGCTCTCTTCTGCTATTTTAAAACTACTCCAGTAAATCAGCAACTCCTTGACTAATCCAACAAACTGATGGGTCTATCATGGGGCCATTCCAACTGCAATCCACCCTGTCAGGTTCTGGGGGCCTTTCCATTAAAGCAATGCTCTTATAGGCAGACTTGAGTGCTAAACTACATGTACTCAGAGTGTTGGATGGCTCAAGAACATGTTCTGAGGCATGAAAAATTGAAATAAGCAGGTCCAGGATTAAACAGCTTGCTTTATAGTTTATAGAGTCAAAATACATAAAAGCTGAGTCAAGAGTAGAGTTTCTTGATAAGACTTAGTGTTTGTTAAGTTGTGGAGTGCATGCCAGTTTATGTAGTGCATGCTAAATAAGTATTCACAGAAGCAAGCACAAAGAAAAATGGAAATAGCAAGCATGAGAAGAAACAAAGAGTGTAAGAGTAACCTCTGGAGGCTATAGCTTAGTCACACAGCCTGGCAAAGGAAGATCCAAAGTGTATTAGTGTATGTACTTAATTCTATCTATGGTTCACTAGTTTCTACCAGACTAATCTGCTCTCTACTTTGCTTCTCTTATGCTCTGCTTTCCAAGTTGCTTTTCTACATTTCAAAGCTGTTAACTATAGATTAAATAAAAGTTTTGCAGCCCCTGACATTCCTTCTCTTTTATGAGCAAAAGCTTCTCTGGTGAACCTATGTTTCTTTGTTCTAAAGTCTGATGTTACTTTTATATGAGGGTCGATTATAAGTGTGATCATGATTTAAACAATAAAAAATACTTGAGTACAAAATATTACATTCAGAAAATTAATTTGCAAACAGAACAAGTACAGGAAGATGGTTAAAAAGAAATAGCAGGTGGCTGTTGCAAAGAAAAGAAATTCCTGTGATTGCACAGCCACTTTATTCAAAAACCATACCCTGTTCCTCTTTTATGCCTTCATGACAGACAGGCCAGCCAGCCTGACCTGCTTTTGACATCTTCAAGGTAACAAGATCCCAACTATAATGTGAATTGGCACAGTTAGAATGTCAAGAGACTTATCAACATATCTACAATATGTGCAACAAATAGGAAGTTAAGTTGCAATAAAATTTTGCAAACTCTTAATATGCATGTTTTTCATGCAGGTATCATTCCTAACATTTAAATCATTAATGCTGTCTTTTGTCTGAATTTTCTGAAAAAGTAGACTGTCAAAGAAGTAAGAATTCAATCAACTGTATATTGCACTTGTAATTCTTTATCATGCTCCAATTAAGCTCATGATATATGTTTCATAGCTCATAGTATATGTTTCATGTTTGTATCATTTTGCCTACAATGAGACTCATTGACTTTATCTACCAGCTTTATCTACCTATTATCTTTTCTTTGCTATAATGATTCTTCTTCACTCTCAAACACATTTCCATGCACTAGTCTTTCATAGATCACTATTTGAACTTTTACTAATTTTCTTCTAACATGTTGAAATAAAATAATTGATAGTATTTGTGAGCTTATATATTGCCCCACTCAGTATGAATCATCTGAGAGGTTCTTGAACAGATAGATATACCTAGAAGGATGCTCTGAAATGTACAGCATTTTTAAAAGGTAAACACAAAATTATGATAGTGTTGATGAGCACTCATTATAGATATCTGCAGATAGTGCCAATACAAGCACCTCACCTTACCACATTGGTATTACTTGGAGTGGCATGCATGCCTCAGCATTTCAGGAGCTAATTTTTTGCATATTTGTATACTAATAACTTGCAGCTGGAGCCTTCAATTAGTCTGGGACCACTTTCTATGGCATTATCTATGCTTAGTGCCTCTGCTGACATCTTGCTGCACCTCATCCAATGGCAAAGCCTCTTGCCACTTGCACTCCATGGTTATACACAGATACTTGCCATTAGTCAACTAAGAATGATGCTCTTAGCTGGTGGCAGCATGCACAGTAATAGGACCTTACACAGGCTAGATGCATCAATGGCAGGCTTGGCATTGGCTCTAGATACCTTGCCACACTTGTTCTGAACTTGGCATCCATGATTTATTCATTTTAGGCCTTACCTGATGGCCACACATGGCAAGCAACAGATCCAATCAGTAATAGCACTGGCAGCAGCTGGAATGATAAGTGACAGCTTGCACCATGCTATTAGCAAGTATTGACAGATGGCATCACTCAACAGCACATGATACAGCTAGCTGGCAGCAGTGCTTACAAGTTGAAATGATGGCATTTCTCTGTGACATTTTACTTTGGCACCTGACATTGCTTGGCACTCTCTCTTGACTTAGATGGACAGCTTTCTTGTTAACTTCTCATTATTTAGTTTAATGCATGGCAACTACTTACATTCTTTCCAGTTCACCACTCCTTGGTGATGCTTAGCCACTTAGTGATGGTGAACTCATTCTTACTAAAAATACTTACCATTGTCACTAGTTACAAAACAGAACAGAGTATTCAGTTCAGACCCCACTTCTGCTCAGTTCACCTTATGGTTCAGATTTCTTTTGTGCTAACTTAGTTCAAAGTCACCAATTGTCTGAACACCTCTAGCCTGCTTGCCACAGTTATGTATATGGAATCTACATGCCTTGCACCTATGGCAGGCAATATGCAGCTTAATCATCACTAAGCTTCTAGTTTTCTTGCTGCATCTTACTCATATCTGCACCTTTCTTTCATTTAGGCACACTGTGTCATTAGCACACTTTCCTTACTGCATCTATCTTGCCAACTTTTCTTCCTGACCATCATCAAATCTTGCCATTAATGATGCCAACTGTGGTTGGGTGCGCTAGACGTTACACAGTACAAAACTGTCTCCAGCACCTAGAATATATAGTTGTGAGGAGTCCTGACAGAGTCCCAGTGTGCTCAAGTGAATGTGATAAAACAATGCACTAGATGATAGTGTCTCAGATGCTACCTAGTAAACTGTAAGCACTGTAGTTAAGACAAAGATATTGGAAATGTCAGGGGACTCCTCATTTCTTCCTTCCTTCTTTTCTCTTCACTCTTCTTTCATTCATTCTCTTATTTCTTCTGACATTATCTCATTTTACTGTTTCTATTCTTTCAACACTATTTGTTAATACTATTCTCAACCTTTGAGGTGCTCTGGTTCTTTAGCTATCACTCAGACAAGTGTGGGCCCTTCAGCACCACTCCAGGCTGCTTAGATAAGCCGGAGTTTGCCTTTCTGACTTCTAAAGTCCGGAGTTTGCCTCTTATTTGTGCAATTGTTTGTGTAGGCAATTTTTGAGTTTTTAAGGTTTTGTTGTACTGTACAGTTGTTTCTCATGCTTCAGAGGCCCCAGAAGCATCCAACCTGGCATAGGAAATCCCTAGACTTGTTTTCTTTGGATCTCCCTCTGCCAGATAAGTAGTTATTATGATATTGTCAGTACATACTCTAATACACTTTAGATCTCCTTCTGCCAGCTGTGTGACTGAGCCACAGCCTCTAGAGGTCACCCTTACAGCAGAACAAGTCTCTACATTTTGGTCTGGGAGCCCCCTTCAGCCTGCTTGAGCCCTCTCTTGCCCCTTTAGGTCACTCCCCCACTGGATTACTCCCTGCCCCTCTGTTGCTTCTATGATCCAACCAGCCCCCTCAGACACTCCCCTGGATGCTTCTGCCCCTCAGAATAATGCCTGAGGTTGCTTGCTTGCTCTGGAGACTCAGGTGCAGACTACTCAAGCTTCCCTCACTCTCCACACCACCGAACTTGCTGGATTATGTCAGGCCACAGACACCATCTCCCATTTCCTTCAGGCCCTCTTAGAGCACCTCCCTCTCACTCCTACCCCTCTTCAGGCACCTCCAATTAGGGCTGACACACCCCCAGTCCCTCGCTTTGGGGCCTCCCTCCCAGTTCATGCCAATATTCTTTGCCCAGCACTCCCAGATGTATTCAATGGTGATTGAGTGATAGACAAGCGTTTCCTGCAGTCATGCATCACCTATATTCAGCTCAGTGGTGAGGCTTTCCCCTCTGATGCTCTCAAGATTGCTTGGGTTCTTTCCTACATGAAGTCTGGGCAAGCTTTGACATATGCGCTACGAGTCTTCTGATGCCCTGGAGGAGTAGAGAGCTTTGAAAGTTGGGATTAGTTTGAGAAGGAGTTTCAGACAGAGTTCTTCCCCTTAGACCCTGCTAAGGTGGCAGCCCTCACTCTTCAAGATCCTCATCAATATGGGCAGGGAAAGTGGACCTTAGATGAGTATATCGACTCCTTCAGAGCTCTTGCTGAACAGGCCTGCTATCCAGATGGTCTTCAGCTCTGTCTCACCTTCCGAGATGGCCTCCTTTCCTTTCTCATGGACCAGATCAACAGCATGGCTGAGGGACAACCTGATGACACAAGTATTGAGACCTGGTATCAGGTAGCATATGATCAGTGGCAGCTTATGGAGTTACGATATGAGCTCCACCATGGAACTGCACCGTGCTCCACTTCACAGGCATCTTTTTCTGCTCATCATCCTATCCAGCCTTCCCTTCCATTTTGTGTTCCACCCCCAGCTCAGGTACCTGTAGTGTGTCCCCTTCCTCTTGGAGTACCTATGGATATTGATGCCTCTCATCAATGTTCCTCCCTTCCTCTCCTCTGCTGTCACTGTGAGAAGCCTGGTCACTTCACTTGATATTGCTGCCCGGGGTTGAAGGTGCACTATCTCTCAGCCTTAGAGCAGGAAGAGCTCCTTCTCCAGCTCCTTGCTGCCCAAGATGTCTGAGGAAACCCCTTCCTAGATGTACAGACTGAAACATAACCTTTGGAGGAGTCTTTGGGTCCTGTGGAAGCTGTAGCAGAACCATTGGATGGGTCCTTTGGTTCTGCAGAGGAGGGTTTTCAATAGAGCAATGGATGAGTTGTATGCCTCCACTGCCTGGTGCTAATTGGTTCACGTGTCTATCAGTAGAATCTTCTAATATACCGCTCCTTGTTCATGATTTTCTGACTGAGACTGTAAGCACCCCTCCAATGTACAAAATACCCCCTTGGTCCAAGCCTCAGCTAAGACCTCCTCTCCTCCTCCTCCTGTCCGACAACCACATGTCCCAGCTTGGGAACAACACCTTCCTCATCACTATGTTGTTGCCTCCACTCCTTCTCCCAATTCTCTGCATCTGAATGTGGAGATTGAGACAACTGACACTCAGCAGGCTCAAAGCATCGTAGCTCTCTTGGACAGTGGTGCTATTGGACTCTTCCTAGACACCAATTATGTGGAACAACACCAGCTCACTACCCAACTCCTCTCTCATCCTATTCCAGTCTATAATATTGATGGCACATTCAATGAAGCTGGATCCATCTGCTCAGTGGTAGATTTAGTCCTTTGCTATCAGACTCATCCTGAGCATGCTGTCTTTGTGGTCACCAGCCTAGAAAAGCAGGACATGATACTTGGGTTCTCCTGGCTGCATGATCACAATTCTGAGATTGACTGGGCCAGGGGTAAGGTGAGCATGAGCCGCTGCCCTCAATGGTGTTTCACATGTGCCAAGGATGTTAGAGAGGAGCATAGAGAGTTGGTCCATGCATGTGCTGCTATCTGGGCTTGCCAAGTTGGACACCTCTTTGCAGACCTTGACCTACTGGATCCTCCTTCCTTGGTGTTTCCTTATAGAGGCTCTTTATGAGGACATTCAAGGTGTAGCAAGTAAAGCCCAAATGGAAGATGGATGCAAGGATGAATTTGGGTGTGCTCCTGACCCTGAGTCTCCAGATGAGGCTATCAAAACAGGTGATAGGATTTATACAACTACGTTATGACCTTCACCAACTGTAGCAGAGATTAGAGCTAGCCAAACTACTTCCTAGCAGCTAGCTCAGGCATTTGCTGCTAACTCTGCTCCTAAGTTGTTTCAAGATGCAGTTTCTCATCACCTGCAAGACTTTGAGTATGTTTTTTCCAAGGCATCATTTGACTCTCTGCCAGAGTGTAAGCAGTGGGACCATGCTATTGAGCTCATGCCCAATGCTGAGCCCTCTAGCTGCAAGGTCTATCCTCTCTTTCCTAGAGAACAGGATGAGCTTGATGCCTTTTTGCAAGAGAATTTAGACTCTGGTCACATCCACCCCTCAAAGTCTCCAATGGCCTCTCCAGTCTTCTTCATTATGAAGAAGGATGGATCTCTATGTCTGATTCAGGACTACCGAGTCTTGAATGCAATGACTGTGAAGAATTGCTACCCCTTACCACTCATTTCAGAGCTTGTCAACAACCTCTGAGGTGCATGCTATTTCACCAAGTTGGATGTCTGCTGGGGCTACAACAATATGCACATCAAAGAAGGTGATGAGTAGAAGGCAGCATTCCAAACAAATTGCAGACTCTTTGAACCTCTGGTAATGTTCTTTGGCCTCACTAATAGCCCTGCCACCTTCCAGACCATGATGAACAACATTTTCCAAGACCTCATAGCGGAAGGTGTTGTGTGTGTATATCTTGATGATATTTTCATCTATACCAAGACTCTAGAGGAGCATTGTCACATTACATGCATTGTACTGGAACGTCTTTGCCAACACCAGCTCTATCTTAAGCCAGAGAAGTGTGAGTTTGAGCAGACTAAGGTTGAATATCTTGGACTGATCATCTCTCATGGAATGGCTGAGATGGATCCAGTCAAAGTAACTGGTGTGGCAGAATGGCCAGAGCCTAAGAACAAGAAGGAGGTTCAGGTCTTCCTAGGCTTCACCAACTTCTACCAGAGGTTTATTCAGGATTTCTCACACCATGCCTGGCCCCTCTTTGATCTCACCATCAAGGATGCTCCTTGGCACTGGGATGTAGCACAGCAGACAGCCTTTGATGCCGTCAAACATTCTGTCACTTCAAAGCCTGTTCTCCTGTTCCCAGATGATGACTCTCTCTTCCATGTTGAAGCTGATAGCTCAGATTTTGCTACTGGAGCTGTCCTCTCTCAACAGTCAAAGGAGGATGGTAAGTGGCATCCTGTGGCTTTCTACTCCAAAAGTCTTAATGCCATGGAGCAAAATTATGAAATCCATGATGAGATGCTAGCTATCATTTGGTCATTTGAGGAGTGGCAACATTTCCTTGAGGATGCCAGGCATAAATTCAAGGTGTGGACTGATCACAAAAACTTAGAGTACTTTTGGACAGCCAAGAAACTTAACCGCCAACAGGCTCAATGGTACTTGTATTTGGCCAACTTTGACTTTTCTCTACATCACAAACTTGGATGGAGCATGGGTAAGCCAGATGCACTTTCTAGACGAGCAGACCATGGTTCAGGAGCGAGCAACAATGACAATATTGTACTTCTAAAGCCAGAACTGTTTGCAATCCATGCTCTAGAGAGTGTGGTTGGCCAAGGAGAAGAAGTGAGCATCCTTTGAGACATCTGCCAAGGTAACCAGGAAGGTGCTCAAGAAGATCTGGTAGCTAAAGCTGCCCTGGCCTTGCATGCTTGAGAGAAAACTGGAGTAAAGTCTGTCCGCACTGATGAGTGGTCTTTGGAGAATGGTCTTCTCATCTTCTGAGGGTGCATTTATGTTTCCAACTTGCCAGACCTTCAAAGGCGGATTGTGGAGCAGCATTATGACTCTCAGGTGGCAGGTCATCCTGGCAGATGGAAGACACTGGAGCTGGTCTCCTGGAATTACTGGTGGCCTCAGATGTCATGGTATATAGGCTCCTACACCTCCACCTGCAACCTCTGCCTTCAGACTAAGCCTTGTTGTCAGCCTTCCATGGGACAGCTTCATCCTCTGCCTATTCCAGCTGAGCGTTGGAGCATGGCCTCAGTAGACTTCATTGTGGAGTTACCAGACTCTCATGGATATGATGTGATCATGGTGGTAGTAGATCTCTGTGGCAAGCATGCTCATTTCATTCCAACACACACCACTTGCTCTGCCATGGGTGCTGCTAATCTGTATTGGAAGCATGTCTGGAAACTCCATGGGTTGTCAGATGCATATGTCTCAGACCACGGACCTCAGTTTGTAGCTGAGTTTACCAGAGAACTGTATCATCTCCTTCATGTCAAACTCCACACTTCCACAGCCTACCACCCCCAGTCTGATGGCCAGACCAAGCATGTCAACCAAGAACTAGAACAGTACCTCCAGCTCTTCTGCAATGAACAACAGGATGACTGGGATGACCTATTACCAGAGACAGAGTTTCAGTACAACAACCGTGTACATGCTGCTACCCAGATGTCTCCCTTCCTTCTAGATACTGGTTGACCACCCTCAGATGGGATTTGAGCCTCATGGACAACCTTCAGAGAATGAAGCTGTCAATGAGTTCTTAGACTGGATGAAGGCTGCCTTTAAGGCAAAGGATGACATGGCCTGCTACTACAATCATGGACAAACTCCAGGCCCCAAGTACAAGCCTGGAGATTGAGTCTATCTGGATGCCTCTGACATTGCTACTACTTGGCCTTCTGAGAAGCTCTTCTCATTGTTGTCTGGGACCCTTTCCTATAGTAAGTCAAGTAGGCCCACTAGCCTATCGACTCAAGCTGCCTAGTGGAATGAGTTGACTCCATCCAGTCTTCAATGTGGTGAAGCTCTTTTCTGCACCAGAGAATCTGATTCCAGGTTGACATCCACAGCCACCCCCTCTTCCAGTTCTGGTAGATAACAAGAAAGAGTATGAAGTGGAGCGGATCCTAGACAGCTGACTTTTTTGAAACAAGCTTCAGTTCAAAGTCAAGTGGAAGGGCTATGGAATCAAGGACATCTCCTGGGAGCCACAAGAGAATGTCCATGCCCCTGCCTTGGTCCAGGAATTCTATCAACAGCATCCCAATGCTCCCTGGGCAATCAGAGGCCTCTATTCTCTTTCCAAGGTGGTGTAAGGGTGACCTGTGGCTCAGTCACACAGCTGGCAGAGGGAGATCCAAAGTATATTAGAAATATATACTGACAATATCAAGGTAGCTACTCACCTGGCAGAGGGAGATCCAAAGAGAACAAGTCTAGGGATTCCCTATGCCAGCTATGCCAGGTTGGATGCTTCTGGGGCCTTTGAAGCATGGGAAACAACTGTACAGTACAACAAAACCTTAAAAACTCAAAAATTGACTAACCAAACAACTGTGCAAACAAGGCAGGAAAACTCCGGACTTTAGAAGTCAGAAAGGCAAACTCCGGCTTATATAAGCAGTCTGGAAGTGGTGCTGAAGGGCCCACACTTGTCTGAATAGTAGCTAAAGAACCAGAGCACCTCAAGGGCTGAGAGTAGTACTAACAGATAGTGTTGAAAGAATAGAAACAGTAAAATGAAATAATGTCAGAAGAAATAAGAGAATGAATGAAGGGAGAGTGAAGAGATAAGGAGTGAGAAAAGGAAGAAAAGAGGAGTCCCCTGACACCAGCTGTGTGACTGAGCCACAGCCTCTAGAGGTTGCCCTTACAGGAAAGAGAAAGAATAGCACAATGCAATGTGCCCATACGTGGCACCATAAATGATGAAGATGATAAAGACAAGGCTAGCACCCAACTTAGTGACAAAGTCAGGACAAGCTAGTGTAATTTGAATGCTGAGTGTAACTGGGTGCTCAATAGGCTACGATTTGTTGTTATGTGCATGTAAAATAGCTATCTTTTATACTATGCGCTACCGTATTTCCAAGATAAGTCTATTTGTGGTGCTACCAATTAGTGCCTCTCCTTGTAGTTTCAACTGATGCTGACAGCACATGGATGACAGCAACCAACGGTGTTGTAGCCTATTGGCCACAGCATCTCTAAAACTACTTAGAATTGTATGAGTCTGCTCACTTTTTAATATAAATCCAATTGGCCAGGCCACTCTGAAGTATGGTCAGAAAATTTTCAACAGATGCCATAAGCACTAATGTCAGTCCTAAACATTGTATCATTTTCTGATAGGTTGAAATGTTGGGCTTGAATATATCCTGTGCCATCGTCATTGCTTTTTTAGACTTCTAATTGAGGTGTCTTGTTAAATGGCAGCACCTAATGTTAACCCTTTTTTGAAATTGATCAGGATTTGGTTAAAGTCATCTCCCCGCTGTTGCACTAGCACTATAAGTCCTGAGCCTCCTAAATCCTTGAAGTTGACAGATAGTGTGTGCTTGTCATGACCCCTCCCCTCTGGATCTACCCTGGGACACCCCCAGAACACCATCCGGGACCCTCCCTCCAACCCCACAGGACACGCCCCGCCATCACGACTACCGACACCGCCATCATGTGCATCAAGGGCCGCCATCAGCTGCCATCAGCCCTGATCAATGATCAGATCACGCGACTCGTGCCGGCCATCATGCATCATGCATCACGGCTCCATCCGCGCCAATTGATCGCGCGCCCCACATGCGCGATCCCGGTATACAGCCCCTGCCGCTACTCAATGACCCCCGGAACCCATCCCAGACATCCCGGGAACCCCGAGACCCGGCCCCGTAGTACTTATAGTGTAGCTCCCTGTTGTATTCGGTAGTCTTGATATTACATACTTTGCTTACTTGGATATTGCGTGCCCTTTGCTTGACTGGTACGCCTTGATTGGTATGCTTCGACTAGCACGCCTAAGTATTCGCGTGCTCTAAGTTTTGGTACGCACTTTGTGACTCTTGATTTACTAACTTGGTCTCGTCTTAGAACCTCCGGTTCACGACTCGACCCCCTCTAACTCTCAGCCACCCCCAACCCAAAACTCCCGGACTCTAGTCCCCTCTCCCGGGATTACCCCTGTCCTCGTCTTGAACCCCGGAGTCCTAGCCCCGGAGTTCCAGACACCCGAGTATTCGTAGGTCAAGTCCGCATCGTAAGGGCGTTGCTTTCCTGGAAGGCCCCCGACTCAGCGGAACCTGACAGCACCTCTTGGTACTTCTTTTGAGTGTTTCTTAGTACTTCTTTTCTGTGCCTTTTTAGCACCTTTTTTTAGTGCCTTTTAGTGTTTTCTTGCTATGTTTAGAGCCTTATATAAGTGCCTCCAACTATCTACTTTCTTTTCCACCTACCTCTTGCCTACCATGTGTTCTCTGAGACCTGTCCAGGACTCTCTCAAACACTTAGCACACTCAAAGCAATATTGACTCAGTAGCTGTACTAGTGATAGTGCACTTAGCTCAATTTGGGTATCATCAGTGTCTATTTATGTGACTATACAAATCTACAATTTACTCTTAACTATGTCCAAGTCAAGGGCAGTATGCTGTTTTTTTTGGAGTAGTATATCTAGTAAGGTGGCTGATGCCCTGGATGTCTTCTCCTCACCTGCATGTCTGCACACCTGGATTTTAAATCAGGTTCCTTATCAGAGCAGTAATAATGACAATCTTTGCAAGGAAATGCTTTATGCATGTATGTGAGGCTAAAGATCCTCAGATTTTATTTATCTGATACCAATTCTCAAGTAAGGCCTACTACTTACTAAAACCCTGCCTGAGGTCACTTCCAGTGCCTCAATCCATGGTGTAATATCAATGACTCCAGTTCCCTCCTATGTTTGCATTACTAACAGAAGTGGGATAAACTTCTTTCCTAATTTTCTATTGGTGAGTTTGAAGTCAATTTCCACTCTCTTACTGATTACTGAGCTTCGTTTATTAGCAATTTCTACCATATTGTGAGGTTTGTCATTGTTTCTAATTACTCTCTCACATTATATTGCCCAAATAAACATTGCAGCTTCTGTCACAACCAGCCTGTAAAGGTGTGATAAGCCTTGCAAGGATATTCTATTTTTGTCCTGTATTACAGACAATGCACTTCTTAGGACAGATCCTGGGTCTTGTCAGGGAGTTCCACATTTATTCTATTTTTCTACATATTTCTGACTGCTTTCCATACTAATTCCTGATCTAGGCATTTACATTTATAGGGCAGTATGCTGTTTATCAACTGAAACTTATAATAAATAGAGGAAAAATATCAACACCAATTTACTCCTATCTATGTGCACATTCTATCTATGTGTACAGTTATTTGAATAATTTTCAAAAACATCCACAATATATTGATATTTTTGCAGTCTGGCCAAATCAAAGGCAGTGTGCCCTTCTTTATCTGAGAGATCAAAGTTTGAAAAAAAAAATGATGCTTAAACTAAATTCATTGCTCACCTTTGGTATGCATATCTGCTTTATGCTCTAAAAGAAGCTCAAGAATAGCTTTCTTCCCTTTTGCAGCTGCTAAATGAAGAGGAGTCTGCCCATGCTCATCTGCAGCAACATTATGAATTTTTCTGGAATACTTGATCAGATAGATACTTTACCTTGAGCATGCACATCTGCATTGTGCTGAAGGAGGAGCTCAACAATGTCTTTATGTCCAGCATCAGTTGCTACATGCAATACAGTTTGTTGATTCTTGTCTGTAGAAACCCATGTGTTTGTGTAATTACAAAGTATATCAAGCACTTCACCTTTGGCATGTATATCTGCATTGTACTTAAGAAGAATTTTGACAATTTCAGGCTCTTCATCTACAAACCCCATGAATGGATTTGGTATTGTCAAATGAAGTGCAGTCTGTTCATTTTTGTCTGCAAGAACATAAACTCTTCTATAAAATCTGGATCTTGATGTACACTTTACCTTTGACATCCACATCTGCATTATGCAAAAGAAGAAGTTTGACACTATTAAGATGCCCTTTTTTTGCTGCAACATGGAGTGCAGTTTGTCCTTCTTTGTCTGTAGAATAATTGTGATATACAAGCATGCTACAATAGACACAAATCTTACTTTTTACATTTATATCTACTTTATGTCCAAGAAGAAGGTTGACATTTTCTTGATGCCCTTCAGATGCTGCCAAATGGAGAGCAGTTTGCCCATTAACATCTGTGAAAATGCTATAAGCTAAACAGAAATTAATTTTAAAAACACCTTACCTTGGACATGCATATTTGCATTCCAATCAAGAAGAAGCTCTACAGTACTTTTTTTCCCTTTCCATGCTGCCAAATGAAGAGGAGTCTGCTGCTTCTCATCTGAAAAAGAAACATGATCAGGTTCTAAAGTGGGTTTTACTCATAAGCACACCTTTGGCATTTATATCTGCATTTTTCTCAAGAAAAAGGTGAACAATATTTTCATGCCCATTATATGCTGCTCGATGAAGTACAGTTTGTCCATATATGTCTGAAAAAGCAGTTTAATCAGTCCTCCAAAAGCTGACCTAACAAATACCCACTTTCAGCATGTATATCTACATATTGGAGTAGAACCTTGGCAATGCCTTCATGCCCTTCTGATCCTGCAATGTGAAGAGCAGTTTCATTCCAATTATCTGGCAAGGCATTGTTAATTCTGCAAAATACCTGGTTTTGACACCTCACTTTTAATATCTACATTTGCTTGTTGCTGAAGAAGTAGCTTGACAGTATTCTCATGTCCACTCTGTGCTGCTGAATGAAGTGGTGCCCTTCCAAAGTTGTCTGGAAGAGTTTGAGCATTGTAGAAGTTGATTTTAAGAAGTACCTCACCTTGGGCATCAATTTCTGCACCATATTCAAGGAGAAGCTTGACAACATCATTATTTCCCTTCCTTGCTGCTAAAAAGAGTGCAGTCTGCCCATCTTTATCTACAGGAATGGTATCAGCTTTGTAAAGATTGTTTACACAATATACATCACCCTTGACATGAAAATCTACATTGTGCTCAAGCAGAAATCTGACAGTGTTATTCACACCTTCCATTACTGCAAGATGAAGTGCTAGAGACTCTTTTTTCTCTTTTCCCACCTTACTTGCATGATTTTGAAGGAGAAACTTGGTTGAAACTGTATACTTTAATGCTGCAGCCAGATAAATTTGCCTATCTATATCTGTAACCAGAAGCAATTAGAACTTATTATGAGAATGGATGCAAAATATACATAACCTGTTTTGTTCACATGTATGTCCTGCCCAACAAAGACATGTATAGCATTTTTGTGTTCCTGCCTTGTGGCTAACACATAGGCAGTTTCTCCATCCTGGTCTGCCATCAATTTATTAGTACTAGATGTCATGCATATGCTGACAACATACTTGGTTCATCTGGATTGGCACCATTTTTATATAATAGTTTCATCATTTCCCAATCTCCCTCTTTAGATCTATTCCGAAGCAGTGCATCTGTTTAAATTACAATAGTTAGACCTGTTATGATTTATATTCTAATAATATGCTTACTAAGATCACGTTTATCTGCTCCAAGGTCAAGCAAAACCTGGACCATTCCCTTGGCCCCATTGACTGCACTAAGAAAAAGACGCCTTCTTTGTTTTCGAGCACCTTGATCAAAGATTGATTGAAGTAGATCACGGGAAGGGACAAGAAGAACAAGGAGAGCAAGAGTCTGACCAAATGTCCAGCTATTTTCTCCTGACTCAACCAGGTGTCTATTTCTTGCCAAGGTTACTTCAGTATCAATGAGCATTATAGCTTCAATCAGGCCAAGACTTGCTAATCCCATTATTACCTGATATTGTTCAATAAAATATCCTTGACTTTTGCCTTTGAAGAGAAGAAAAGCTGCAAAGAAGAATGTGGGTATGATGAGGTTTAGAAATGGAGGTAATAAAATGCTGTAAACTAAAATGGACCATGTTCTCAATGGACCTGATCCAAGTGGCACCTCTATACCCAAAATAACAATGGTTACTTTTGATAAGAAGCATGGATCTGAGCTTCCAAAAGTGGATGGATGGCTCCAAAACCAGATGCCAATAGCAGCCATGAATGTTAAATGCAAAGAGCCAATGATGATGACAGGGTTCTTCAGCAATATTTTTGTCTCAGCCCATAGTAACTGCTGAGGTGGTTGTTTCATTTGACCTCCATGGACCCTCGAATCTAGATTTCCAGTCTCTTGGTCCACCTCCAGGATGTTTTTCTGACACAAAATTTCCTTCCCATGTGCTTTGTTCTTTGTTCCCTCCTTGTTTACTGAAAAGCAGAGACCCTTCAAGGCCTTCATCGCCCAACTAAGGCACCAACGGCGAGGCCTTCTAGCAACCCACTCAACATCCTTCAGGGATCCATCTTCATCCTTTCTCTGTTGTGGTGTGAGATGTGCTCTTCGGAATGCGTATAGAAAGAGATAGATGAACATATTGGTATTGTTCATCCAGCTAAGGTTCAGTACAATTGAAGCGTGATAATTTGTAATGCCGTTGTCTCTGTGAGCCTGGATGATAGTCGAGATGAGAATGGCTAGAGCGGTGATGAGTATGGCAGTGGACTGAGCCTCCAAGCTTTCAAGCTCAGTAAATGTAACCTTGCCGTCCCTAAGGGCTGCGACTGCTGGCACAAAGCTGAGAAAATTCTGAACATAGACTGCAACTCGTACACCGATGCCAGATATGTCTGGATTGGAGGTTATCGAACAAACGGTGCTTGACAATGCAGACATGACCGGAAAGGGTGTGCACTGAGGGGAGTTGAAGGATTTTCAGAGATGGTGGGGAGACGACAAGGGCAAGTTGCGTGTAAGATCAACAATCTACCATCAGTCATACCACATTTCTGTCGCAGTTCGATTGTCAAGCATGGGAGCGTCGGTTCCAAAGCTTCTTTTTCTACCGAAGATGTTCCGGTACCCAAGTGAGACAACATCAGAGTGGATATGAGGCAGAAGCATATGCACGCGCGGGTGTAATCAAGAGATGTCAATGAGGCTAGCGTGGAATGCGATACCCTTGTTCATGCGCATGCTCTGGATCAGTTGCCGATCGATCATATGTGTTCGGAGGGGAGCTGAAGAAAACACAATTCACATGAAGTACCTGAAACGCGCACATCTTATAGTGTCCGAACTTGATGCACTTTGTGGACCAAAATGAATTAGTTGCGCTTCAACCCAAACAAAAAATTGAAAGTACATGGTGCCGAGAAAGGCAGGTATTAGAAGCTAGAGTTCGTATACTGAACATTCATGCTGGAAGACTAATGGGTCGTGTGCATGTAGGTATCCTTCTCGCAAGCGGCAGTTTGCATCATCGGCCGTGTGTTGGTTTACATGCTACAGACCACAAAAATGGCTGAAAAAAGTCTTGTTCATAGTCGGAGAGAAGAGAGAAGTCCTTCGTTAGAAGGAAATCCTATACGCACAGTACGACTCTTCAAAAGCGACGATGGCATATGCCACGGAGAAATAAAAGCCGGACTCCCCAGTTCGTTTGTCGAGTCTTCTTGAGGCCACCCAAACTCCATCTAACTCTACACCATTCGTAACATATGGCCGGAGCTTCCATGTACATCATGGGACGTTGGAACGCAAAGTGTGCAAAAGCTTTACATCAGGTCAATCAAACGAGGCATCTTCGACGTAAATACTTCATGTCCGGTAAAATAGATCGCGTACACTAGCAAGACTTTGTCATAAGTATCTTGCAAGCACACTGTATATGTAATGCGCATGTGCACAAGATTGATTGAATTTATGGACAAGTAAAGAACATGGTAAAACATACAATTTTTCACCACTTCCCTGCTACATCCCAATCCGATGCCTTGCATCACCCACGCACCACCGTTTTTCAATTATCTCCTCATTGAAGTGTGCGTGGCTCCCTGGTCGAGATTGATGATTCCTGTACCTGTTTCGGGGTCAAAGAGTCGAACTTGCGGAACAATTAAAAAAGGGAGAGGACGAGAGGCTGCGATAACTCACTCGTGCTCCGACATTGAAAGTGCCAGGCAGATCAAGGAACAAAACCTAAGTGAAGGCTTTGGCACTACCTCGTGGTTTGTGACAGAAAAGGTATCCAGTCCAACACGAGTTGCTCCGTCTCCAGGTTTCACCTCAGTTTCATTTTTCCGCGTTGTGAAAGCACTGCTGCCCCTTCTTATATCCTTGAAACCATTAACAGCCCACCTCATCACAACATGTTAATCACGTCCAAGGCTGTACCCCACCTACCACGTCCATTCCATAACGAACTTGGACGCCAAGCCTTGAGCGCGTCTCTCAGCAGGGACGGGTTCTGAAGAGAAAGAAACAAGTGTTTGATAGCCATGTGGGGGAGAGGAATGTACAGTTGTGCTTGGATTTTAATTGAGATTACAATGATTCGCATATGGAGATTGTCTCGGCGGCAGCCGCATGTGGGTTTTGCTGATTCGGCGAGGTGGTTTTGCTGATTCGGCGAGGTGGTTTTGCTGATTCGGCGAGGTGGTTTTGCTGATTCGGCGAGGTGGTTTTGTTGATTCGGCGAGGTGGTTTTGCTGATTCGGCGAGGAGGTTTTGTTGATTCGGTGAGGTGGGCTTTTGGACGCCGAAGGCCTTGTGCTGTCCTTTGGATGCGATTGAGCTTATAGAGGCACCGTCGAGGGAAGTGAGGTGTCAGGACTGGCGAGATAAGTCGTAGGGTTGGTGTGTGCGGGCAGACAGGAGGAGGGGAGGGTACGACATTGATAGATTATATGAGTGATTTGGCAGCTGAGAAGGACTCGATGTATATAGTCGGGAATCGCATGTCCATGTCCATGTCCGTGTCCATTGAGAGTGTCTGGGCCGATGTACGCACGGCAGCATGAGCTTGTTAGTACATCACGTTCAGCGAGTATCCAGGCGGTGGTAATGTTGGTAAATCGGCCAAGGCTTTATGCATGAAGGTGAAGAACAGAACTCTTGGAATCTTGACATATCCGTGCCGTTCTCTGAGAGCCTCGTGGAAAGGGATGCTGGAGTAGTATAGTGTAGTGTGGATACCCACGGGCCCTTGCGAGGGCAAGGTCGATGGAGCTGGAGAGCATCTCCTCTAGATCTCCTTCCGCCTTTGAAGCTTGAAGCTTGAAGCTTTGAAGGTGTATCTACTATGCATCGAGCGAGCATACTGCGTAAGGCGCATGGAGACCTGGCGCGGGGAGAGGGTGTTGGTGGTACGAGATCACCTCCCATTGGAATTGGAAGGAGGAAGGACACGCACGCGCTTGCAAGGAGGAGGGGGGGTCGTGAAGGATTTGGAGGTCTACGAAAGAGTGTGGGAAAGTGGGAAGGCGAGCGTCGTTAAAAGAGGTAGGGCAAGCCTCAGAAGGAGGTATCCAGACGACGTGATAAAGTTCTATCTTTTTTGATGTCTATAAGTCTAACTCATTTCTCTTTTTACAGCTTACCCTTTTTCTCCTGCTTATATCCGTCGCAGCCTCTGCCAAATAATGCTTAAACAGCAATCGATTACGAGAGGCCATAGCCATCAGGCACGACCTCGCCGTATCCACCCATCAAAGAACGGACTGCTAAGCTGGCTCGACTTGGCGAACGCAGCGTCGTTCAGGAACTCGGGTACGCCCTCGCCCTCGTCTTTGCGCACACACTGCTTGAGCCCGAACATGTGCCGATCGACGCCCTGTGCATCCGCGGCCCATGCCCCGTATTGCATGTGCTGCATCGTGGCGGCGCAGAAGAGCGTGCGGAGTTGTTGCAGGATGTGAGTGGGTGTTGGGGAGGAGAGCGGACACGAGAGCGTCGCTTCGACGAATGTCCTAGCTTCAAAGGAAAGTGAGCCTAGCTTTCAATACTAGCCTTTCTCAGGACTATTTAATGTTTTCAATTCTTTGTCTGGTTCAAGCGCAAGTATTTCGTTAGGGTCCCCAAAGTAACCAAACTTTCCATCTGGGACACGTGTGCATCAAGTTCGACTCCTTGCGTACACCATCAGATGCGCGCGTTTCAAGTACTTCGTGTGAATTGTACTCTTTATACTCCCAACCCACACATGATCGCACACGATTGATCAGCGCTCAGCAACTGATCCAGGAGTATGACTCAAATGGGAATTTCATTCCCAGCTCGCTTCATCGAAATCTCTTGACCCTCGTAGGCCATACCCTCATAGGCGCGTGCGTATACTTCTGTCTCACACTTCGCTTTGTCTCTTTCTTCGTTCCAACTTTCCGTGATTACAACAAGATGTTGGCTACAAGTCAAATTTGATTGAAACCTGACACTCCGATACTTGACACTGATGATTGAACTGCCACAGAAAAGTGGTATAACTAACGTAGACTGTTGATCTTGCCACGCAACCCGCTCTTCACGTCTCACCACCAGCTCTGAACACCCAAAAAAATCTTCAACTCCTCTCAGCGCACTTTTTCTGATTATGTCTGCGCTATCGAACGTCGCTTGTTCTATAACCCCCAATCCGGACATGTCTGGCATTGGTGTACGGGCTGCAGTCTATATTCAGAGCATTCTCAGTCTTGTGACAGCCGTTAGAGCCCTTTCGGATGGCAAGGTTACATTTACTGAGCTTAAATTCTTGGAGGCTCAGTCCGTTACAATACTCATCACTGCTCTGGCCACTCTCATCTCGGCCGCCTTCCAGGCTCACAAGGACCACGCCATTACAAGCTACGATGTTACAACTTTAGTGGGCCTTAGCTGGATGAACAACATCAATCTGTTCATCTATCTCTATCTATATGCATTCCGAAGAGCACATCTCACACCACAACAGAAACAGGATGAAGACAGGTCTCTGGATGATGTTGAGTGGGTTGCTAGGAGGCCTTGGTATTGGTGGATTAGTCGGGTGATGGAGGCTTTGAAGGGTTCCTGCTTTTTGGTAAACAAGGAGAGAGCAACACACGAGGAATCTGGGTGTCAGGAAAATGTGGATGAAAGCTTGGAGGTGGACCAAGAGACTGGAAATCTGGATCCTGCCCATGTTGAATCTGGATGGCTATCAATACTGCTGAAGAGTCCTGTCATCTTCATCGGCTCTCTTCATTTATCATCGATAGCTGCTATCAACATCTGGTTTTTCAGCTCAGATCTTTTCCAATCAGGACTAACAATCGTCATCTGTGGGGCACCACTTTTATCAGGCATATGGAAAATACTTGCCATTGTGCTTTACTTCACTTTTCTAATTCCTTTTCTAAACCTTGCTAAACCCATCACTTGGTCAACTTCTCCTGCCTATGAAAACAGGTCTCTAGTGCTAGGGCAATTAGCAATGATTGGCCTGATAGATTTCTGGATATCATATTTGACTGAAGGGATAATATCAGATAATAAGCACCTAGTGGGGCCAGTTGAATATAACTGGACATTTGGTCAGATTCTTGCTGTCCTTGTTCTTTTTGTTCCTTTCTATAATATACTTCAACCAATTTTTGGTCAAGATGAACAAAAAAGGCGGTTTTTACTTGGTGCAGTTAATGGGGCCAAGGGAATGGTTCAGGTTTTGCTTGACCTTGGAGCAAATAAATGTGATCTTCGTAAGCATATTATTAGGATATAATTATGACAGGTCTAACTATTGTAATTTCAACAGATGCACTACTTCGGAATAGATTTAAGAAGGGGGATTGGGAAATGATGCAATTATTATATGAAAATGGTGCTAATCCTGATGTACCAAGTATGTTGTCAGAATATGCATGATATCCTTGTAGTACTGATAAATTTGATGGCAGATAAGAAGGGAGAAACTGCTTTTATTTTAGCTGCAAGGCAAGAATGCCAGAATGCTATACATGTTTTTGTTGGGCAGGACATATATGTGAGCAAAACAGGTAACAATAGTTTGTGTCTATTTTAATAATGAAGTGCTAATTGGTTCTGGTTGCAGATATAACCAAGCAAATTTATCTGGCCGCAGCTTCAGAGTATATGGTTTCAATGAAGTTTCTCCTTAAGAGGCATCCAAATCAAGCATCTCAAGCACTGTTTCCAGCAGTAACAGAAGGCAAGAATGAGGCTGTTAGACTTCTGCTTAAGCACAATGTAGATGTACATGTCACAAGTGAGTGTCTTGTGTAAGCAGTTTTTCCAGAGCTGATACCATTCCTCCAGATGAAAATGGGCAGACTGCACTTTTTTTAGCAGCAGAAAAGGGAAACAATGATGTTGTCAAGCTTCTCCTTGACTATGATGCAAAAATTGATGCACAAGGTGAGAAACTTATTAAAAATCAACTTCTACCAGGCTCAAACTCTCCTCAGACAAATTTAAACAGACACCACTCCATTTAGCAGCTCAGAGTGGACATGAAAAGACTGTTAAACTTTTGATTGAGAGAAAAGCAAATGTTCATATCAAAAGTGAGGAGCTAAAATCAGGTGTTTTTGCAAAATTCACAATTTTTTGCCAGATAATAAAGATCAAACTGCTCTTTACTTTGCAGGATCAGAAGGGCATGAAGGCATCACACAAGTTTTACTTCAATACAATATAGATATACATGCCAAAGGTACAGTATTTGCTGGGTTAGCTTTTAAAAAACTGATTAAAGTGCTTTTACAGATACATATGGACAAACTGCACTTCATGTAGCAGCATGCAATGGGCATCAAAACATTGTTTACCTTTTTCTTGAGAAGAATGCAGATATAAATGCTAAAAGTGTGTGCTCATAAGTAAAACCCACTTTATAATTGATCAAGTGTGTTTTCAGACAAGAATGAGTGGACTCCTCTTCATTTAGCAGCATGGAAAGGGCAAAAAAATATTGTTGAGCTTCTTCTTGGCTGGAATGCAGATGTGCACATCCAAGGTGAGGTATCTTTGGAATTAAACTCACTTAGCTTACACCATTCTCACAGATACAAATGGGCAGACTGCTCTTCATTTGGCAGCATGGGCAGGGCATGAAGAAACTGTCAACTCTCTTCTTAGATATAATGCAGATATCAATGTAAAAAGTAAGACTTGTGCCTACTATAGCCTGTTTATATTACAATTATTTCTGCAGACCAAAACAAACAAACTGCACTTCACATTGCAGCAAAGAATGGGCATTTTAATGTTGTCAAACTTCTTCTTTTGTATAATGCAGATGTAGATGTCAAAGGTAAAGTGTACACCAGGACCTGGATTTTATAAACAAGCTCATATTTTTGCAGACAAAAATGAGCAGACTGCACTTCATTTGACAGTATCAAATCCATTCACAGGGTTTGTAAGTGAAGAGTCTGGAATTGTTGAAGTTCTTCTTGAGTACAATGCAGATATACATGCTAAAGGTGAAGTGCTTGATATACTTGGTAATTACACAAATATATGGATTTTACAGACAAGAATCAACAAACTGTATTGCATGTGGCAATTGATGCTGGAAATAAAGACATTGTTGAGCTCCTTCTTCAGCACAATGCAGATGTGCATGCTCAAGGTAAAGTATCTATCTGATCAAGTATTACAGAAAAATCTATAATGTTGCTGCAGATGAGCATGGGCAGACTCCTCTCCATTTAGCAGCTGCAAAAGGGAAAAAAGCCCTCCTTGAGCTTCTCCTTAACCATAAAGCAAATATGCATACCAAAAGTGAGCAATGCATTTTGATTTAGGCACTATTTTTTCAAAATTTTATTTCTCAGATAAAGAAGGGCAGACTGCCCAAGATTTGGCCAGACTGCAGAAATATCCAGATATTGCGAAATTTTTGGCAATTTCAGAATGTTCAGAATATTCCTCCTCATTTTTGGCAGATTACAATTTGTAAACAGCATACTGCCCTTGACCTGGATATGGTCAAGAGTAAATTGTAGATTTGTGTAGTCACATGAATAGACACTACCATAATTTAATATTTATCTTTCAAGCATGCTGTACATTTCAGAGCATTCTTCCAAGTATATCTATCTGCTCAAGAATTGTTCAAGCAATTCATACTGAGTAGGACAACACATAAGCTTAGAAGTACTATCAATTATTCTATTCCAACATTTTAGAAGAAAATGAGTGAAAATTCAAATAGTGATCTGTGAAGAGCTAGTGCATTGGACTGTGTGAGTGAATGAATAATCATCACAAGAGAAACAATAGGTAGATGGAACAGTCAATGGGTCCCATTTGAGGCAAAATGTTACAGACATGAACAAGTAAAGAACATGGTTAAACCATACAATTTTTCATCACTGCCCAACTACATCCCAATCTGATTTCTTACATCACCCATGCACCACCATTTTTCAATTATCTCCTCGTTGAGGTCTACGTGGCTCCCTGGCCGAGATTGCTGATTCCTATACCTGTTTCGAGGTCAAAGAGTCAAACTTGTGGAACAATCAAAAAAGGGGGAGGATGAGAGGCTGTAATAACTCACTCATGCTCACTACATCCCAATCCGATTTCTTACATCACCCATGCACCACCATTTTCAATTATCTCCTCATTGAGCTCTCCGTGGCTCCCTGGTCGAGATCGCCGATCCTTGTACTTATTTCTGGGTCAAAAAAGGGTGAGATGAAGATGACTCACTCGTGCTCCGACATCGAAAATGCCAGGCAGATCCAGGAACAAAGCCTAAGTGAGGGCTTCAACACAACCTCGTGGTTTGTGGATGGCAAAGGTATCTAGGTTCCCACAGGGCCGTCTGCGAGTTTGACCTTGGTTTCCATTTTTCCTCATGTTCAAGTGCTGCTGCTGCTGCCGCTGCGCCCCTTCTTACATCCTTGTCCTTGCAAGTACTAAGAACCCCACCTCATCTCACAACGTTCACGTCCAAGCTAGTACCCACCCACCTCCCAAGGGTTCGTTCCAACGTCAATGAGAAATATGCGTTTGATAATGGGCAGTGGGAAGCACATGCCGGCCGGGCTCTGCGAGAGCAAGTGAGGGGGGAGAGGAATGTGAAGTTGTGCTTGGACTTTTTGGAGATTGTGATTGTGATAATTCGAATATGTGGTTTTGCTTGATTCGGCAAGGTGGCTTTCAGTGTCCAAAAGCCTTGTGTGTCCTTTGGATGCGAGCGGGCAAGCTTGTTGGCATGTAAGTAAGTAAGGGTGTTGTGAAGAAGGGCGAGATAAGTCGTCAGTGTGTGGGCTTGGACTTTTTGAGGAGATTGCGATGGTTCGAATATGGAGATGTGTGTGGGTTTTGCTGATTCGGCAAGGTGGCTTTCGGCGCCCCAAAAGCCTTGTGTATCATTTGGATGTGATGCGAGCGAGCTTGCAGAGGCAGGCCATCGAGGACCTCGTCAAAGCAAGCAAGTTGGCACGAAGTAAAAGGTGTTGTGAAAACGCGCGAGATAATTCGTTGGTGTGTAGGCAGAGGGCCCTCGGACTCGGACTCGGACTCGATGTATGTGTATGTCACGGTATTACAGGAAACGACGTAGGCACGTCGACCAGCTTAGCTTAGCCCAGCCTTGCTATGAGTCTCAGGCGATGGGAGGGTTGGACTCGATGTATGTGTATGTCACGGTATTACAGGAAACGACGTAGGCACGTCGACCAGCTTAGCTTAGCCCAGCCTTGCTACGAGTCTCAGTCTCA
The DNA here is from genome assembly GCA_003313075.1 of Termitomyces sp. MG16. NCBI lineage: Eukaryota > Fungi > Basidiomycota > Agaricomycetes > Agaricales > Lyophyllaceae > Termitomyces > Termitomyces sp. MG16. The sequence goes on from QGOA01000536.1 coordinate 63,065, forward strand.
GGCGATGGGAGGGTTGGATGGAGAGGCATAGGCATAATGAACAGACGAAGTCTTGTTCCTCGTTGCGGAAATCGTGCTTAGGATTAGGACCGATTCAGAAGCAAGGTCGACGGAGACCGGCTTAGATGGGGCTACGTACACGTTTGGCGAGTATCCATCCAGGTGCTGGGAGATCGTTAATTTGGCTCCAAGACGAGAGCCTTTCCTGTCGTATATATAGGATAGACACCCGCGGGCCTTTTTTTTGTCCTCTGAAGAATACAACGGTGTACTCAAATTCTATCCTTTTAGCCATGGTATATGAGTCTACTTTTTACAACTTTCCCTTTTTCTCCTGCTCCAAATCCGCCTTGCGCGCCGCCTCCATCATATCCCTAATCTCCGTCGCCGCCTCCGCCAAATAATGCTTAAACACCTCCGTCCGTCTCTTCTTCGACGTAATCGTCCAACGCACATAATCATCGCCAATCGAATACGAGAGACCATACCCATCAGGAACGACCTCGCCGTACCCCCATCCATCAAAGAACGGACTACTAAGCTGGCTCGTGCTGAGCTCCCAATGGCTTGATCTGGCGAACGCAGCGTCGGTGAGGAACTCGGGCACGCGCTCGCCTTCGTCCTTGCGCACACACTGCTTGAGCCCGAACATGTGCCGGTCGACGCCCTGTGCGTCCGCGGCCCACGCGCCGTACTGCATGTGCCGCGCTGCGGCGGCGCGGAATAGCGCGCGCAGCGCCTGTGGGGTGTGTGTCGCGGAGGAGGGGGAGGAGAGAGGGGAGGAGAGCATCGCTTCGACGAAGGTGCGCGCTTCCGATGAGAGCGAGCGGATGGTCTCGGTGCGCCCGCGCTGGAACTTGCGTGTTTGCGCAGACTCGTACGTCACGGCCATGTGTCCTGTGAGTTTGTGGTACGCGAGCTGTTTGGTGAGCTGGGCCCAGGCGTCGGGAGAGATGGAGTGTGATTTCATGAGGTTTTTGCCGTACCCTTCGTAGTGCTGTACTTGGAGATCGTGGGAGGATACGAGCGTGTCGTATGCGGAGAGGGATTGGTCGATTAATCCGAGGACGGTGGAGTCGGTGGAGAAGGTTATTTCGGTGGGAGAGGGGAGAGAGGTGTTTGCGGTTGAGGGGCCGAGATCGACTTTGCCGTGGGAGAGAGAGGCGAGGATGTATTCGTTCATGCGCAATGTGGGCGTGCCGTCCATGCAAGAGTGTTCGCCGCAGAACGCGGAACGGCCGTTTTCGTAGACGATGACTGGGAAAGGTTGAGGAAGATTGTGAAAAAAGAGAAGGAGACTCACGTTGGTGCTTGTCGAACCACCTGTTACGACCGTCGCCGACCCAGGAGGACCAGGAGATTTGCTCGCGGGTGATGGGGGCCGAGTCGTCCAAGCACACGACGATCATCGCGCTCTCGATGAGCTGGGCTGTTTCGGCGTTGCCAGGGATGGAGAGGAGGGCCTCACGGGCGTGGGTCCAGGTGTCGCGGTTGTCCGACGTGAGGGCGCCGATGGGGACGCCGGGGGTGGTGGCCGCGGCGGCGATGCGGGTGAACTGGAGCTCGAGCTCGGCAGCGGAGAGCTCGGCGCCGGTGGCGGGGTTGGCGAGGGGCACGACGAAGAAGCGGTTCTTGCGCATGACGACGATGTGGTTGTGTGTCGCGGCGGGGAACTTTGTGGCAGTGTCAGAGGGGATGACGGGGTAGCGCGAGGAGTGGAAGAGCCATTTGTACGAGGCCATGCAGAGGGGCGCGCCGCGGACTTTTTCGGGCTCGAGAGTGCCAGACTCGACGAGGGCGCGGAAGGGGAGCATGGCTTTGATGAGCTGGGCGGCGGCAGAGGGCGCAGAGGTGCGCGCGGGATGGGCGAGATGGACGTAAAAGTAGGAGACGTAGACGACGACGGGGTCGCGGTAGCCAAGGTAGGCGACGTCGTCCCACCACTCGCTGAGCCAGTTGTCGCCCACTGCGGCTGCGCGTTCCTTGAGCCGCTGCTGGAGCACAGACGACTGCGGCGACGCAAGGAAGGCGGCAGCGAGGGACTTGCTGTGTTCCAGCTGGGTCGGGGTCAGCAGGGGAGTCAGAGTCTCGAGGTACTTGGCGACCGTGGACTCGAGGGCGGCTTTCAATTCTTATCTGGTTCAAGCGCAAGTATTCCGTTAGGATCCCCAAAGTAACCAAACCTTCCATCTGGGACACGTGTGCATCAAGTTCGACTCCTTGCGTACACCATCAGATGTGCGCGTTTCAAGTACTTCGTGTGAATTGTACTCTTTATACTCCCAACCCACACATGATCGCACACGATTGATCAGCGCTCAGCAACTGATCCAGGAGTATGGCTCAAATGGGAATTTCCTCCACGCTCGCTTCATCGAAATCTCTCGACGCTTGTAGGTCATACCCTCACAGGCGCGTGCGTATACTTCTGTCTCACACTTCGCTTCGTCTCTTTCTTCGTTCCAACTTTCCGTGATTACAACAAGATGTTGGCTACAAGTCAAATTTGATTGAAACCTGACATACTTGACACTGATGATTGAACTGCCACAGAAAAGTGGTATAACTAACGTAGACTGTTGATCTTACCACGCAACCTGCTCTTCACGTCTCACCACCATCTCTGAGCACCCAAAAAACCCTTCAACTCCTCTCAGCGCACTTTTTCTGATCATGTCTGCGCTATCAAACGCCACTTGTTCTATAGCCCCCAATCCGGACATATCTGGCATTGGTGTACGAGTTGCACTCTATGTTCAGAACCTTCTCACCTTTGTGCCAGCTGTTTTAGCCATTCTGGATGGCAAGGTTACATTTACTGAGCTTAAAAGCTTGGAGGCTCAGTCCACTGCAATACTCATCACTGCTCTGGCCATTCTCATCTCGACCGTCATCCAGGCTCACAAGGACCACAGCATTACAAACTATGATGTTTCAATTGTTCTGTGCCTTAGCTTGATGAACAACACCAATCTGTTCATCTATTTCTTTCTATATGCATTCCGAAGAGCACATCTCACACCGCAACAGAGAAGGTATGAGGACGGATCCCTGAAGAATGTTGAGTGGCTTGCTAGGAGGCCTCGGTATCGGTGGATTAGTTGGGTGATGGAGGCCTTGAAGGGTTTCTGCTTTTCAGTAAACAAGGAGAGAGTAAAGGATGAAACACACAAGGAAACTGGCTGTCAGGAAGATATGGATGAAAGCTCGGAGGACCAAGAGACTGGAGATCTGGATCCTGCCCAGGTTGAATCTGGAGGTCAAATGAAACGACCATTTCGCCAATGGCTATTGGCTGAAACAAAAATAATTCTGGGGAATCCTGTGATCTTCATTGGCTCTCTGCATTTATCATTTGTGGCTGCTATTAACATCTGGTTCTTGAGCCTTCCATCCACTTTTGGAAGCTCAGATTCATCCTTCCTATCAGGAGTAACAGTTGTTGTCTGTGGTACAGGCGCACCACTTGGATCAGGTGGATGGAAAACATTTTCCTTTGTGCTTTACAGCATGTGTTTACCCCCTTTTCTAAACCTCGCCATTCCTGTCATCACGTTGGCACCTACTCTTGTCTTTAAAGACAATCTTGTCTTCAAAGACAAGGATCGATTGATACTGAGATTAGTAATGATTGGCCTGATGGATATTATTCTGTTGTCTCTGATTGAAGGGACAATAACAAGAAATAAGCACCTAGTGGGGCCAGTTATTAATAACTGGACATTTGGTCAGACTCTTGCTCTGTTTCTTCTTCTTGTTCCTCTCCGTAATCTAGTCCAATCAATATTTGGTCAAGGTGAACAAAGAAGGCGTCTTTTATTTAATGCAGTCAATGGAACCAAGGGAATAATTCAAATATTGCTTGACCAAGGAGTAGACAAAAGTGACCTGAGTAAGCAAATTATCAGCATGCAAATTATGAAAGATTCAAATAATTTACACAGATGCTCTACTTCGGAATAGATCTGAAAATGGAGATTGGGAAATGATGCAACTATTATATGGAAATGGTGCCAATCCAGATGAACCAAGTATGTTGTCTGAACACACATGACAATCTTGTAATACTAATAAATTTCATGGTAGATAAAAAGGGAGAAACTGCCTATGTTTTAGCTACAAGACAGGAAGACCAGAATGCTATACATGTTTTTGTTGAACAAGACATATATGTGGACAAAACAGGTAACAATAGTTTGTGTCTATTTTGATGATGAAGTGCTAATTGGTTCTGGTTGCAGATATAACCAAGCAAATTTATCTGGCTGCAGCTTCAGAGTATACAGCTTCAATGAAGTTTCTTCTTGAGAGGCATCCAAGTCAAGCATCTCTAGCACTGTTTTCAGCAGTAACAGAAGAAAAGAATGAGGCTGTTAGACTTCTGCTTGAGCACAATGTAGATGTACATGTCACAGGTGAGGTGTCTTGTATAAGCAGTTTTTCCAGAGCTGATACTATTCCTACAGATGAAAATGGGCAGACTGCACTCTTTTTAGCGGCAGAGAAGGGAAACAATGATGTTGTCAAGCTTCTCCTTGAATATGGTGTGAAAATTGATGCACAAGGTGGGAAACTTATTAAAATCAACTCCTACCAGGCTCAAACTCTCTCCAGACAAATCTGAACAGACACCACTCCATTTAGCAGCTCAGAGTGGACATCAAAATACTATTGAGCTTCTACTTGAAAACAAAGCAAATGTGCATATCAAAAGTGAGGTGCCAAAACTTAGTGTTTTGCAGAATTGACAAAAGTCCTTCTACAGACACATATGGAGAAACTGCACTTCATGTAGCAGCATGCAATGGGCACCAAAACATTGTTCACCTTTTCCTTGAGAAGAATGCAGATATAAATGCTAAAGGTGTGTGCCCATAAGTAAAACCCACTTTATAATTGATCAAGTGTGTTTTCAGACAATAAGGATTGGACTCCTCTTCATTTGGCAGCATGGAAAGGGCAAAAAACTATTGTTGAGCTTCTTCTTGACTGGGATGCAGATGTACACATCCAAGGTGAGATATCTTTGGAATTAAACTTACTTAGCTTACAGCATTCTCACAGATACAAATGAGCAAACTGCTCTTCATTTTGCAGCATGTAAGTACAATGCAGATATACATGCTAAAGGTGAAGTGCTTGATATACTTGGTAATTACACAAACATATGGGGTTCTACAGACAAGAATCAACAAACTGTATTGCATGTGGCAACTAATGCTGGACATAAAGACATTGTTGAGCTCATCCTTCAGCACAATGCAGATGTGCATGCTCAAGGTAAAGTATATATCTGATCAAGTATTTTAGAAAAAATATAATGTTGCTGCAGATGAGCATGGGCAGACTCCTCTCCATTTAGCAGCTGTAAGAGGGGAACAAGCCCTCTTTGAGCTTCTTCTTGAGCATAAAGCAGATGTGCATACTGAAAGTGAGCAATGCATTTGGTTTAGGCATCATTCTTTCAAACTTTAATTTCTCAGATAAAGAAGGGCACACTGCCCTTGATTTGGCCAGACTGCAGAAATATCAATATATTGTGGAATTTTTGGAGAATTATCCAAAGAATTGTGCATAAAGGTAGGAGTAAATTGGCATTGATATTTTTATCTCTATTTATAATAAGTTTCAGTTGATAAACAGCATACTACCCTTTACTTGGATATGGTCAAGAGTAAATTGTGAATTTGTGTAGTCATATGAATAGACACTACTATAATTTAATATTTATCTTTCAAGCATGCTGTACATTTCAGAGCATCCTTCCAAGTATATCTATCTGTTTAAGAACCCCTCAGGCAATGCTTCCCAACTACATTCTATTAAGGTATGACTGCAATACATGCACAGAATTATTTAGTACTTATTCTTGATTATTATTTTATTTTATTTCTTTCATTTTGTTATATTGCACTACTATGACACACATTTCTATTTATCCTTCTTGGAAGCTGAGGCTATATGCCATGTCAGCTAGCCTAGCATGAGATAAGGTGGGTGACTAATAAGGGCTACCCTACTTTTTTTTAGTTAGGCAATTGTATTTGTATTTTAGTACAATATGAGACTTTATTGGTTTCACCACCTTCCTCATTACAAAATATTTCTTTTCTGAACTTAAGTGCTATTCTTTTAGCTTGCCTATGTTTTTATCCAATCTCCCAGTCTTATTAGAGCATTATGTCCTCTCTATAGGTAGTAAAACAGACTTTTGTTTCCAGACAGCTTTTTAGGATGCCTCTAGCAATGCTTCTATCATATCAGCACTCTCAGGGAACTCTTTTTTCTCTTCCTTGTTTCTCCTTTTCTTACTTTTCTTTATTTTTTGCAAAGGTAATATGTCACAAGTCACATGCCTGTGACATGTTATAAGGTGTTGCATGATAACTCATGACCCAAGTGACATTTATGTGACTAGGTCACATGACTTGTTAGCTCAATTTTTGGACTTCTGGCTCTGGATGACCTTAGACTTGTTCTATTTGAATTTCTATTTGCCAGGTGAGTAGACTTGGATTGTATTAATATTCTATTGTTAAATACATTTTTGGATCCTTCTTTTCCAGCTGTGTGAATGAGCCACAGCCTCAAGAGGTTGTCTTTACAAGCACCTCCTGATATCAGATTATTGCCCAATTCAGACATCCTATATTTTATTACAGACAACTTTGATTAATAGAAAATTAAACATCTCTGGTAGCATCAGCCACTTTCAGCTATCTTTGGCTAACTATCAAGATAAAAACCACACTGGCACCTCATCTAGCAAATTTACATATCAGACCTCCTTTCTATCACACGTACTTCTATTCTAAGAACAAAATATGTGATTTGCTAAAAAATAAAGCTTTGTATGCTTTATTAGCACCTCCTTCTCTATTTTTTCTTTGCAAAAATTGTTGTGAGTAATGTTCATGTCAAGAAGCAAGCTGAGAAGAATATTAGGCTTCTAAAAAAAAAAGAAAAAAAAGTGGACAAATTTATGTGCTTTCAATTGCTGAGTCTATACAAGTCAATATAGTGCCTTTTTGATAAGAGATCAGTAGTAAGTGCTATTGTCTATGTTGTAGTAATTGGCCCAACTCTTTAAGCATGAAAATACTTGATCTCATTGATTATTCCTTAGGAGAGTTTAGAGATGTTGTAATTTCAACTGTTTATCTTTTTGATATTGATACGACGCTGTACCAGCAGTCAGGGACACAACATGCACCAGAAGTCAAAATAAACATTTAA
>QGOA01000537.1:0-13238 GCA_003313075.1 Termitomyces sp. MG16
GCTAAGAAAGGCGCTAAGAGGTGTGGGAAAGGGTCGCTAAGAGGCGCTAAGTGTTAGCACCTGGAATGTGATAATAAAAGAATGAGATTGCTTAGCGGATCTAAGCACGAAAGCCAAGCCGTAGTTGCAAGGCGCTAGAGAGAGAGAGATATAGAAAACTAGAGCAGAGTCTCCTTGCTTGACATGGTCAACAAGAGGTAGTCTGTTGCGTATGGAGATCAAAATGTTGGGATACGATCCCTACTGCCAAATTGATTCCCTGTACTACTAACAAAAAGTAAGTATTTATAGTAAAGAAAGTTAGCCGACGCTAAGAGGTTAAGCGCCGCTAGAGGGTGGTGAACTGATAAAAATGTAAGTAAATGCGGTGAATTGAATTGTATAGTAAAAAGATCCATAATGATGCTGTCACGGAAATACTTCATCATTTCTCTTTGTAAGCGCTGCCACTGGCTAAGAGCATTATGCCAGATTGACTGATGCCCAGTGTCTGTGTAAATGTATAGCCTTGGAGTGCAAGTGGCAAGGTGCGGCAAGGTGTCAATAGTGGTGCAAAGAATAAGTGGTGCCATAAAAAGTGGTCTGAGAGTAATTGGAGTCTGTAGCTGTAAGTTATTAGTGTAAAAATATAAGAAAAATAGCGCTGGAAGCGCTAGAGCATGGCGCTTCTGGTGGTACTAGTGGGCCAATGTGAGGTGCGGGTATTGGTGCTATCTGTAGCCAGCCACGATGCAGGCTCATCAGCGGTCGTGATGGCGGGGCGTGTCCTGTGGGGTCGGAGGGAGGGTCCCAGATGGTGTTCTGGGGGTGTCCCGGGGTGGGTCCGGAGGGGAGGGGTCGTGACATCACCCCCCCCTCAGCACTGAGACCCTCCGAGGCACGCGTAGCTGGGGGTCCGGACCGGGGTCCAACTGTGGGATTCGGCACCTGACTCGCCACGTATCAAAAAAAAATTTTACCGTCAAGTTCAACCATGTCGCGTACGCCAACGCATTCCCCGACGCCCCCGCAAACCAACGAGGTCGCGCCCCTCATGGCCTGGGAGGCCCAGGACGTGCGGTACCGAGCCCGCCAAGACCGGGAGCACGTGGCGGCACTCGTGCAGCAACGTGAGTGTTTCCCGCGCTGCTCGCTTGTCATTACTGACCTTCCTTTTTCAGAACAACACAATACCGCGGCCCTGGAGGCAGGTTCCAGCCGACTCCCGGAGTCAGTTCCCCAGGCGGGTACCAGCTGTCCTGCGCTGACCTTTGCGCACATGACTGTCCACCCTCCCCGGCCGCAGCCCCCTCCCCGTCCCAGATTGCCTGCCCCTCGTTTTCGTCGTTCTGGGATGGAGATAGGGGCCGTGTCAGAGGTCCCGGAGAGCCAACGTGTTGCGTGGGCGGGCACAACACAGGATCAGTTTGTGGAGGCCCTGGAGAGGCTCCGGGGTCTGCCTACCCATGCCTGGTGCGTGAATAATGGACTGGTGAGTCGTTTTTGTACCTCTGATCCCTCTTGCTGACTCCGGTGCAGTGCTTGCACTGCGCTCGCCGGGGGGTGCTTTGCTTGTTCGAAGTCCCGGGCCCCTCGTCTTGCCGGGATACTGCCGTGTGTGAGGCTTGCCGCCTCAACCACGAGCGTTGCTCCGTATCGGCGCTGTGGAGGGCGCGTTGTGTCGCCCGGGAGCAGGGGTGGCCCCTAGGGGGGGTTACCCGGAGGGTGGGGGTCGAGGAGCGAGATTGGGTGGCGGAGCCAGTGGAGGAGGTGGTGGAGCTGGTGGGGCAGGTGCCTGCAGCGCCCGCGGAGGCGCCCAGCAGGGGGTCGGGGGGTCGCCCGGGTGGGGGGCCGGGGCCGGCCTGTGGTGTTGATCATGTGCCGGGCTCCTCGGTCCGGCACCCAGGGGCAGGGGGGGCGCCTGGACAAGGGGAAGCGACGGGCGTCGCCCAGTCCCTCCCCGGGTCCCTCTAAGAGGGCGCGCCTGCCAGCAGAGACCCCATCCCCAGCCTCCCCAGCGTGCGTTTCCCCGGCGGTATTCTCCCCGTTATCCGGACAACCGATGAGCGCCAAGGTGAGAGAGCTGCAGGCGCGTCTGGAGCGGGCGGACCGGGAGAGGGAGGAGAGGGAGGAGCGCAAGGAGGGGGCGAGGGCAGAGGCGGCGCTCCGGCGGGGGCTGGAGGAGGATTGCGAGGCGGCCCTCCGGGAGTTGGAGGAGGCGAGGGTGGCATGGGGGGAGGCTGAGGCCCGGCTGGAGCAGGGGGTTGGGTTCTCTGGACAAGACCCCCCGGGGTTGGTCGAGGTTCTGCACCGGGACGTGGTAATTGGGCGTATGGCCTCTCTTAGTAAGTACTCATTTTCTCGTGGTTGGATCGGTATTGACATCCTCAGGCTGGGCTCGGGAGCATTGTCAGCTCCTGGACGGGGTGGCCGCGGTGCTCGCCTCCCTGCAAGAGGGATTACAGTCGGAGGCTGGGAGTCCCAGGGTGGAGCGGGGTCTCGACTTGTTGGGGCGGTTGGTGACCGTGCACCGCCGGAGGAATGTCCCAGCCCCAGGGTCGTGGTTCGAGCGAGTGTTGGACAAGGGGGAGCTGCTCCCGTCCTGGGACCAATTGGCCGAGGAGGTGTGGCGGGAGCACAATCTGGAGGGGGTGGAGGAAGGCTTCCGGGGCTGGCCGAGAGGGGGGGAGGGTGAGGGTAGTTCGGGGCCCCCGTTTTCTTGTTGTTGTCCCGTAGCTGTAGTATAGTGTACTATATATAAAAAAAATGTATATACTTGGCTGTCCTGGGTCAGTAGGAGTAAGGGGGCGAAAGAAACCGAAAGAAACCGGAAAGAACATCTTGCCCAGATGTCGGGACACTACTATGAAAAGGTACTAAAAAGGAGTAAGATCTAGAAAGGGGAAGGTAGAAAGTATACATGGGAGTTGAATCCCTACTGGGCCCAGAAGCAGGGGTTACGCCCACTACTGCCGTCTGTGAGTCCTGCGCCCAGGAAGGTCATTTCCCGGGTGCCGTTGTTGGAAGTCCCGGAGTTTGTCGAGGGCGCCTTCGAGGTTTCAGCATGGTTCCCAAGTGTCGTCTTCCGGGCCGTATCCCTTCCACTGTACGAGGAAGTGGGGTCGTCCACGAATATTCCGGGAGTCGAGGATGTCTTCGACTTTGTAGTGATACTCGTCCTCGACTTCTACCGGGGGAGGGGGCCCGAGGCGTCGTTCGGGAAGAGGATCTGGGGGGTGTTGTTCCAGGAGGCGGACGTGGAATACCGGGTGCAGGCCTTTTAGTCCTGGGGGAAGCTTGATCTTGTAGGCGTGGGAGGAGACCTTCTTCAGTATTTTGAATGGGCCAAGGCACTTATGATCGAGCTTTGGGGAGGGTCACCGGGTGCGGAGGTGACATCGGTCTAACCATACCTTTGTCTCGGGGTTCCAGTTGGGAGTGTCTTCCCATTTCCGGTCGGCATGTTTCGCATAGGCCTGGTTTGCGGTGTCGATCTCTTCCTGGAGGAACTCGTGAAGGGACTGGAGATCCCGGGCGACCTCGTGGGCGGTGTATGACGGGATGTCCCGGAGCGAGAGCGTCAGTCGGGGGTGGTACCCTTTGTTGGCGAAGAAGGGGGATACCCCGGTGGCAGAGTGCGGCGTGTTGTTGTAGGTGAACTCGGCCAGGGGGAGTTCGGCGCGCCAGTTGTCCTGCAAGTAGTTGACGTACAGTCAGAGGTACTGCTCGAGAGACTGGTTGACCCTTTTGGTTTGGCCGTCGGTTTCGGGGTGGTAGGCGGTAGAGAGGTTAGTCTTTACTTCAAGTGCCTTACACAGGGAAGTCCAAAACTTGGACACAAAGAGGGGGCCACGGTCGGAGACGATGTCGTCCGGGAGTCCATGTTTGGCGAAGACGTGCTCGAGGAACAGCCGGGCGAAGTCCGGGGCAGTGTCCGTGGTGTGGCAGGGTAGGAAAATGCCCTGTTTGGTTAGCCTACACACAACAATGAGGATGGCATCAAACCCTTCAGATTCCGGGAGTTCGACGATGTGGTCCAGAGATATGGAGGACCAGGGGCGTTGTCCGACCGGCAGGGGTTTCAGGAGTCCATACGGTTGGTGTCGGGGGACCTTGGCCCAGAGGCAGGGTTCGCATGATCAAATGTAGCGGGTCACGTCCTTCTTCAGTCCTGGCCAAAAGTAAGTCCAGGAGATAAGCTGGAGGGTCTTACGTATCCCAGGGTGTCCCCAGAGCTTGTGGTCGTGGTGCTGGCACAGGATGTCATAGCAGAGTCGGGCATGATCTGGGACGTAAATGCGGCCGTCCCGGAGGAGGAGTTTCTCGTCGGGGGACAAGGAAAAGGCGGGGTCCCGGTCGGTTCCGTCGGGAGGGTTGCGGGGGTCATGATCGGCAAAATACTTGTCTCGGGGGGCGCGGCGGATCTGGCTCAGGGTTCCTTTGTCGTTTAAGATCAGTACGGCATTCAAATGTTCGGGAGGGATCACTATGCGATGATTGAACGCATTGCGTTCCGCCTCGAACGACTTTTTGGGGTAGACGTCCGGCCGACGGGTGAGGGCATCGGGTTTAGCTCTGAGTCGTCCTGGGCGGTACTGGATCGTGAAGTTGTATTCTGAGAGGACTTCGGACCATCGGGCCTGTCGTCGACTAAGCTGTTTGGTCGTGGTGAAGTACTGCAGGTTGTTGTGATCCGAGTAAACCTGAATCCGGTGTCGGGCTCCCTCGAGGTAGGCTCGCCATTGCTTGAAGGCTTCGACGATGGCGAGGAGCTCCTTGTCGTAGATGTTGTAGTTGAGCTCGGCATTGATCATGGACCGGGTGTAGAAGGCAACTGGCCAGGGCTCCCCACCGTCAGGCTCCATTTGTGAGAGAATCCCGGCGATGGCATAGTCAGAGGCGTCGCATTCTAGGATAATCGGGAGGGTCGGGTCGTAGTGCCGGAGCACGGGGGCGGCTGTGAAAGCCTCCTTGAGCAGGTTAAAGACGCTCTGGCACTTACTGTCCCAGTTTCAGGTGACGTCCTTGCGCGTGAGCCGGTTGAGGGGTTTTGTGATACCGGAGTAGTTATCTATGAACCTCCGGTAGAAGTTAGCGAAACCCAAGAAAGATTGTACTTCCTTGACGTTCCGGGGCTGCGGCCAGTTGACGATGGCCTCGACCTTGTGGGGGTCCATGCGGACGCCGTTTGGAGATACGATGATGCCAAGATACTCAACCTCTTCCGTATGGAATGAACACTTCTCAGGCTTGGCGTGGAGGTTGTGCTCCCAGAGGCGTTCGAGGACTTGCTGGACATGCTTCTGGTGGTCCTCCGGTGAGTCGGAATAAATGAGGATGTCGTCCAGGTAGACGATCACGAAGACGTCGCTCATATCGTGGAAAATGTCATTCATGAAGTATTGGAACGTGGCGGGGGAGTTAGTCATTCCGAAAGGCATCACAAGGTACTCAAACAGACCATACCGCGTGTGGAACGCGGTTTTCCACTTGTGTCCCGGGGCGATGCAGACATTGTTGTAACCGGAGCGGAGGTCGATTTTTGTGTAAACCTTGGCACTGCGGAGTCGATCGACCAGATCGCCAATGAGCAGGAGCGGGTAGTGGTTCTTCTTGGTGATCTTATTGAGTCCTCGATAGTCAACGCAGAGCCGGAGTGAGCCGTCCTTCTTCTTGGCGAATAGAACCAGGGCTCCGGCGGCAGAGGCGGAGGGTCGGATGAATCCCTTACCAAGCATTTCGTTGAGGTAGTCCTTGAGGGCCCGGAGTTCGACCTCTGACATGTTGTATACCTTGCCGAAAGGGGGGTTGGCTCCTTCCTCGAGGTTGATGGTGTGGTCATAGGGGCAGTGAGGGGGGATCTCCTTGGCGTCTCCTTCGGAGAATACATCAGCGAACTCATGATACTCCGGGGGAACTACTTCTCGGAGGATTTGCTCCTTGGTTTTCTTTTCTGGGGGAATAGTGTCTCCTCGTAGATGTTCTTCCGGGAGAGAAGGCGAGGTGTGCAGCTGAAACGTGGGAGTTCCATCCCTCATAAGGTGGGTGAAGGGGGCGGCCCCAATGATCCTAATGTCGAGGGCGCTTGGGCTGATCGGGGTCGCGGAAGCATCGGCCGGAGCGGGTGTGACGCGTGTCTGAGACCGGCAGGGGTAGTTCGGCCCTTTGTACTTGTTCCGAGGAATGTTTGGGGGTCGATCGGGGGCCTTGTGGTCTCGGATGGGCGTGGGGGGCACGGCAGTCGTCCCGGGGGTGTCGGGCGTCGGGTCGTTCCCTAGGGCCCGGAGGTGCACGGCGGTCGAGGAGTGGTCCTCGGGTCCCAGGAAGGTCATGGTGAGCATCCTCCAATTGATGTCGGGGTTCGTGTTGCGCAGCCAGGGTAGTCCCAGCACCATCGGGGTCGATTCGTGAAGTCGCGTGACCAGGAAGTCGGAGGTGAACTCGTAGTTGTTGTCCAGGGTCACGCATCCCGAGTGAGACCTCTGGATGGGGCTGGAGGAGGAGGGGGTGCCGTCAAGGCGTTGCAGGCGTAGGGGCTGGTCGAGGGAGTTGTGGGGGAGGTCGAGAGTGTCGCTGATGAAAACTCCGGTGGCTCCGCTGTCGATGAGGGCCGATATCGGTCCTGGGGCGCCGTCCAGCCTGGCATCGATGACGAAGGATCGGGACAAAGGGGACTGGAGTCCGGGGGGTGGTGGGGGCCCGTCCTTCGGAGTAGGGTCCGGGGAGTGGGGGATGTCGAAGGGGAGTGGCTGGTCGTCGGGCGTCGGGTCCCAGGTCAGGCGAAGGGTAAGATGTCGCCAATCAATGCGGGGATTGGTGTCTCGGAGCCACGGGAGCCCTAGGACCAGGGGTGCGGAAGGGTGGAGTTTGGTTTAACATCCGGAGGGTGTGAGTCTGTCCGTTGTCGAAAGTAACGGGCATACGCACGAAATGAGTGATGTCTCCCGCCGTAGAGGCGTCTCCGTCGAAGAGGCAGAGCCGTACCGGGACCGGGAGTCACTGGGCGGGTTCCGGGGCAAGGGTAGACCATGCTTCATCGATGAAGTTGTCGGTGGCGCCACTGTCGACGAGGGTGTTGAGGGGAGTCCCGGAGGGGATGAGGTGGGTTTTGAGGAGGAGGAAGTGCAAAGAGTGGGAGGGTAGATAACCCGTGAGGGTGTCCTGTATGAGTGTCGTAGAGCAAAGATGTGAGACCGGGGCGGAGAAGACGTTGGGGTTAATTCCGCGATTTAGGGCGTCTTCCGGGTCTAAATCGCCAGGTCATTTTCCAAATACTCGTAGGTGGCGTCCTCCCCTTCGAAGGTCCAGGTGGCACGTCCCATGACCTGTCGTTTGGGGCACTCGGAGATGAAATGGTCTTTCTCACCACAGAGTATGCAGACACCCTCCCTTCTCCGTCGTTCCTGCACATCCGTCGGGACTTCGATCCAGGGCCGTCCCTTCTTTTGAAGCCGGTTGGCCCGGAGGGCCTCTTCGTCGAAGTCGAAGTCTTCGGGGTCTTCTGGGGGTTCCTCGGAGCTTGGCGCGTCGCCCGGGTTGTGGGCGGCCACGGCGGCGTTGAGTTGGGCCTGGGGGCAGGCGCCGCTGCCGGGGTTAGCATTGGGCAGGCCACGACTTACCCGGGGTCGGCCGCCAGGGAACGCGGGGGGACTGGGGTTTCGACCTTGGGGGTTGGGAGTTTTGCCAGAGGGCCAAGGGGGTCCTCCTCTAGGGTTCCAGGGGGGTCGGGAATTTGAATACTCGCTGCGGTCTTCCCAGTAGCGTTGGTCGATCTGTATGACGAGGGCCTTGTATCCGTCGTAGGAGGGTTGTTTCGGGGCGAGTCGGAGGACGTTCTTGATGCGTTGTGGCAGGGCGCGGCGGAGGGCGTACCGGAGGGCGCTGTAGTTCCAACCTGTTTTGTAAGCTTCCTTCTCAAAACGTACGATAAAGGTGGTGAAACGTTCTTCGGAGCGCATCCGGAGGTTGAAGAGGTTGTCCTCGGCCTCGGCCACAGTGTCGTAAATCCCGAACTTCCCGGAAAACTCGTCGACAAAGGCCTGCCAGCGAGCAAGTGCCGGGTTGTTGGGGTCGAACTGGATGAGGGCCGTGTAGTGATCGAAGGCGATCCCCTGGAGGTACGATGCGGCAAAGGCCACCCAGGAGCTGTCAACCTGAAACGTGAGCGGCTTTGCCTGAAATGTATTGAGACACTGAGTGAGGAAGGTACGCCATTTTCGGGGGTCCCGGCCCGTGAAAGCGTCGGGCTTTTGAATGTCCAGTTGTCCTTCGCGGACGAGGGCGTTGCGAGCGTCGTCCGGTTCGGCAGCGTTGCGGGGAGGGGGGCCAGCATTGTAATAGTAGTAGTAGTGATTACCCCCCCCTCCTTGAGGAGGAAAAGCACCAAGGGCGGGACCCCACCCGCCTGGAGGGCCTCTTCCGGGTGGCTCACCTGGGGGTCCGTTATCCCAGGGGGTTCGTTCCTGCCGGGGAGAGGCCCGGGTCTCCACACAGGGGGTGGCAGAGGTGGGGGCCCTGGGGGTCGTCCTCAAGGTTCGGCTGGGGGTGGCGGAGGCGGTCGGGGAGGGTTCAGCGGTGTCAGGTTGGGCGGAGGTGGGTCGGGTGCTGGGTCGGGTGCCGGGTTACGCGGGGGACGTTCAACCCGGGAGGGTCGTGCTTGCATCGGGGGTCGCGGGGGGTTTTGTAGGTCGAAGTGGGGTGGCAGATCGCGGCGGAAGTTGCGTTCCGGAGGGACCGGGGCTGACGTAGGGGGTGGTACCGGGACGGGCGCGGGTGCGGGCATGGGACGTGGTTCGTTGTTGCCACGCGTGAGCTCATCAATGTAGCACAGCGTATCGTCCGTGCTAGGGGTGTCCGCGCAGGGTCTTCTGGGGTTTGCCGGGGCTGGGGGTCGGGCATTGTCTGTTTGCGGGGGGGGTTCCAGGGGTCTTTGAGGCTGTCTCCAGGTCTCGAAGGTACTAGGAACGGAGTTAGCCCTGCGGCGAGTTGACAAGCCTACCGTGCGGGCAGCGGGTTGATTGAAGAGGCCTCCAGTCGGGTTGAGGGACCGCAATATGGCTGAGGCGTTTTGTCGCTCTTCCCGTTGTCGTTGTTCTGGAGAGGGGTCCACAAGGGCTGTCGGGGCTGCCGGGGCCGGCTCTGGGGGTTCCCGTCAAACGTGAATTGAGCGACCTGGGTCCGTGGGGTCGTTGAGGGGTCGAGGGGAGGGGGACGCGTGGACTTCGTCGAGCAGCTGCTGCAATTCTTCTCGGAGGATTGTATTGCACCTATACTTTACCATAGTTTGCTCCGGGAGTTCTCCTCGCATGAGGCGGTCTCCGAACTCGACCAAGCAATGAGCCCATTCCTCCGGAGTGCCTTCAAAGTCGTCATGCCTGAATTCCATGAGCAGCGCCCTTGTCCATTGAGCGAAGTCCTCCGCCGTAATCCTGAGTGAGCGGAGTACTTTGTCCCATTGCCGTTCATATTTCTTGAGGCGTCGTCGTCCCATTGGCGAGGGAGGGGTTCGAGCGGGTGGAGCGGCGGCCGGGTAGTGACGAGGGGGGTAGTTGAGGTAGGGGGGTCCTCGGGGTTCTCGGGGCTGGGAAACGGGGTGCTGGTAGCCGTAGTAGGGGGTGGGTGCAAAGGGGCCCTTGCTGGGAGGGATCGGGCGAGGTCCACTGGGCACTGGTGGGGTCTCCGGCAGGCCCCCGGGGATGCTCCGGTACGAGGGGACCTCCACGGGTCGTGCCATGGCTAAGTTGGGCGGAGGGGCCCAGCTGGCTGAGGGCCCCAGATCATAGAGAGATGGGTCGGGGGCCCAGCCCGTGGGGTAGTAAGTGTGAGTATACGTAGCCATCAAGAACGGTGTAAGGAGGGAGTCTTGATATTATGTCAGGTTCCGCTGAGTCAGGGGCTTTCCGGGAAAGCAATTGCCCTTACAATGTGGACTTGACCCACGGATACTCGGATGTCTGGAACTCCGGGGCTGGGACTCCAGGGTTCAAGATGTGGACAGGGAAATCCCGGGAGAGGGGACTTAGTTCGGGGTTTTTGGGTGGTGGTAACTGGGGAGTTCGGGTAGGGGTCGAGTCGTGAACCGGAGGTTCTAAGACGAGACCAAGTTAGTAAGTTAAAGTCGCAAAGTGCGTACTAGTCTTAGAGCACGTGAATATCCAAGCGTGCCAGTCAAGCGTGCCAGTCAATGCGTACCAGTCAAATAGAGGGCACCCAACAATCCAAGCAAAGCAAAGTAACAGTGTATGTAATATCAAGACTAGCGAATACAACAGGGAACTATGCTATAAGTACTACGGGACCGGGTCTCGGGGTTCCGGGGTGTCTGGGATGGGCTCCGGGGGTCATTGAGTAGCGGCAGGGACTGTATACCGGGATCACGCATGTGGGGCACGCGATCAATTGGCACGGAGAGAGCTGTGATGCGTGATGCGTGATAGCCGGGAATGGGTCGCGTGATCCGATCGTTGATCGGGGCTGGCGGCGGCTGATGGCGGTTCTTGATGCACGTGATGGCGGGGCGTGTCCTGCGGGGTCGGAGGGAGGGTCCCGGAGGGTGTTCTGGGGGTGTCCCGGGGTGGGCCCGGAGGGGAGGGGTCGTGACAATGACAACTAACAGATGGCATCAGTCACTGACGACAGCGCTTAGAGAGAAGCCTGATGATCTATCAAAAACTGACAGACAGCTTGGCGTTTGACCTTGGCGTCTGACACCGCTTAGCGCCTCGATTTGGCGCCTGACATCGCTTAGGTGCTCTGACAGACAGAAGGGTGATGGAGTGATGGTTTAGCTTCGCAATCTGTCGCCTGGCGTCGCTAAGGCTCTTGAATGGACGGTAGGGATCTGAAACCGTTGGAGCTACCCCTATGAAATTTTCTAGTTTACCGCACTCTGGCGTCATTAGCCACTGGCGACGGCAAACTCATTGTAGTATAAAAGTACTTACCGACTTGTACATACACCATCAGAGAACAATAGATCAGAGTTTCCTGCTCCTCTTTTTCTCAGTCTCACTTACGCCCAAGATCTCATTTACGGTCGGCAACGTCGAACTCATCGGCAGTTACAGACGCTCGCCAACACTCGACACACTCGTGCCTTGCAACTACGGCAGGCATTATCGATGCTTAGACTTCGCTAAGCATACCGTGCTCTTGCCACTCACATTGCCGTGTTCGCTTACCGCTCTTTCATAGGCGCTTTACCTTAGCGCTTTACACTTGCCGACTCCCTTACCAACTTTTACCCATTTTCACAGGCGCGTTCTCTGGGACCTGCCCGGGACTCCTCACATTACTTTTAGCACGCCCAACACAAGCAATTGGTACAGTAACACTATTACCACATTTGTTACTGACCAAACTTTGGGCGTCATCAACGGTGAACTCCTTGTAGTATATAAAGTACTTACCAACTTGTACATACCGAATCAAACAATAGACCAGAGTTTCCTGCTCCTCTTTCGTCAGCCTCCCTTACGCTCAAGACCTCATTTACGGTCAGCAACGTCGAACTTGTCGGCAGTTGCAGACTATCGCCAGCTTTCGACCTATTTGTGCCTTGCAGCTACGGCAGGCATTAACGACGCTTAGACTTCGCTAAGCTTACTGTGTTCTTGCCGTTGACATTGCCGTGTGCACTTACCGCTTCTTTCATAGGCACTTTACCTTAGCGCTTTACACTTGCTGACCCTCCTTACCAACTTTACCCTATTTTCACAGGCGCGTTCTCTGGGACCTGCCCGGGACTCCTCACATCACTTATAGCACACCCAATGCAAGCTTTTGGTATGGTAACTCCATAGTCATATTTGTTACTGACCAAACTTTGGGCGTCATCACCGATAAAGAGGGCAATGCCGCGTCAATGCTCTACAACAGTAAGGTGTACCAAGTGGCACCTCGCAGGTTTCCCCGCAGTCCTCAAGAAGTCTGCAGGCTTCATTCACTGGTGAACAACCAGTTTACGCCGATTTGTCAGTGTTAGTTGGGCTATTTATTGCTCAACAAATTCAAGTGGATGGCGCTAAACTGCCACTCTACTGCCCGAGACAGAGCCATGTCTCACTTACTCAACGAGGTCACGTATAAGACCATCGTGGTACCCTTCGTGAGTCCAGAGGAGCAGGAGAACATCCCACAAATGATTGTGCCAATGCGGATCTATCATCGCAAAGAGGGAGGGAGAATTGCCTTCATCGGCCTTACTCCCCCTGATTCAAAGCAACTGTTTCCTTTGGACTACCTGTGCTCATATGCCCTCCTCTATGGATGTCCTGGGACGTCCAACATATGGACCGGTCTGGCCATGGACCGTGCCATGCATATTCATTGGCGCAGCCTTTTTGGGTTTGCGCTTGTACGTGCCCTCAGCACCAGCTGCCCCTCCAAAACCATGGTACACAAGTACCTGGCCTCTACAAAGAGGCCGTGGCCGAGTACGAGGCGGCTACGGGGCAAGTCTTTGTGCCCCTCCATGCCAACGACCCTAACTTTGAGGCTCGGGCTGTGGACATCCTGGAAGCATCAGCTTCCGTGTTCACCACTTCGGACGCGTTACGCGTCCTTCTTCACAATCAAATTCCAGTCAGCTGGGCTGACCATGCGTATACCTATGGGGTCACCTACTTGGCCTACCTCTTCTTCAGCGACAGCCGGCTCTACAACGAGGCGGCCGCTATTGACGACGAGAGGCTGCACTGCCTCGACCATTACGGTACACCCCAGTCCATTGCTCAGTAGGATGGGTGGCACGAGGCCACCATTGGCGATTGACAACGCCTGATGCTCCAGCAGCAGGACAGTTGTTGTGCTTACGATGACGCACTCACCAAGGGGATGTATCTCCTCATCAGGCAAGACATTCATGCCCGCGAGATCTGGACGCAGTACCCATTCGACACTGGGGATCTTCCTGATCCCCAACCACCTATCCCGGGGTTGATCATTGACCCCAATCTCACACTGTCCCCCCTCCGGAACTATGACGACTCCCTGCCAATGGCAGGGCCCTCGGGCATGTCCTATGCACCTGCACCCGAGGGTGAACTCCTCGACTACGACATGGACGACGTGACTGCCGATCCATTCCGAGAGCCTGGGGACTCTCCCATTGCCCCCATCCCTGACTTACCAATGGCCTGACCATTGTATTATCTCAAGACCATAGCTCGGTCTGATTGGGGGGTGTGTAGCGTAGTCCGCTATGTGGTGTTGACCACATAGCTTATACTTACAGTAGTAGTTAATATTATATTATATTT
>QGOA01000545.1:1506-22029 GCA_003313075.1 Termitomyces sp. MG16
GGTCCCTAAACCCCATTCTCGCTTTGTCGCTGTTCTCCTCCACCTCCCTGACTCCACCACCCACTTTCTCCCTGAGTGCTGGTATCCTTGCAACCCCTCCATCCTCTGGTGTTGCCATCACAAACTTCTTTGCTGTCCAACATCCACCTGCACTATTCACTCCTCCCAGTGCTGCTGCTTTGCGTCCTTGATGGCCTGCCCATAATCGTTTCTTGCTTACCTAAATGCTTTGTATGCTGGATGCCCCACCTCTTCCTTCCTCTTTTCTGACTCCCAGCCTAAGACTCTTGCCCTTGCTCTCATCTTTGACAGTCCCTCGTTCCACCACCTCCTTGTATATGGGGACCCCTTCCTTCTTCACACCTTTGCTTCAATCATCCTCTTCAACATGTCTATTATGTCATCTAATCTTCTCTTTATCTCCTCCTTTGTCTGTATCCTAGTCTTCAATACAGTGTTGAGTTGCTGCCTTAGCTCCTCCTCAAACTCCTTCTAGTCCACCTTCTTGAAGTTCCATCCCAGCTCCTCCTTTACCCACGCCATCATTACTGCAATTGTTGAAATGATGGGAAAATGATCTGTCCTAGGGCATTGTTCTTGATATAGTGATTTACATCTGATAAGCCTGCCCTGTAGAGTGTCAGAAACAAATACATTGTTAAGTTGGGTGAGGTTTTTAGTGCTGTTAGCATCCAGCATTGGGACACTGGGTCTCAGGGCCATCACCATCTGATTTGCCATCAGCAAATGTATGAGATTCTCTGCCTCATCTATGTTACGATGGCTAAAGAGGTGTTTGTTCCTCAGGTCATCCCACATAGAGTGGTGTAGATTGAAATCACCCATCCATATGTCAGCCCCATTTCTGCCCCACATTCCCCTGCCCTGCTTATGTTGAAATTGCCTTGTTACATGCATTCCACTATCTATTATAATCATTATTCTACTTCAAGTTCATTTTATTACATGTATCTTTCATGTGATTATATTCTAGTCATTATTGCCAAAGCTGTTATCATTAAACATTAGGGAGCAATATATCTCTTCAATGTTTTCAGCTGCCCAGATTATCAAACTTGTTGAAATTGCCTGTTACATGCATTCCACTATCTATTATAATTATCATTCTACTCCAAGTTCATTCTATCACATGTATCTTTTATGTGATTATATTCTATCATATGTATCTACATGTGATTATTCTTTATTCACATGTATATAGTTTTTCAGCAGTATATAAACTGTAGATAGTTCACCTGAAGTCCTCACTCTTTCTGACTTTGGACTTCAGGTTAGTAGCACTTTACTTTGCTCAATATAACTCTTTCTGACTTTGGACTTCAGCTTTAGTAACAGTTTCTGTCCCCTGTACTTTGCCTGTCTTTAACAGCTCGCTGCATAGAAAATGCTCAATGGCCCACAGACTTTGTGAGTGTTCACCAGCATTGTACACATTGAATACTCTCAATGTACGCTCCCTGGTTTCAACCCTGATAGCTACAATGTTGGAACAATCAATGTTGAGCCTTGTCCACGAGTCTGTGGAGATGCTCTTGTTCATTAGCATCAATGCCCTTGATTTGTGCGCTTCATTTTTGTCATGGTTCTTAGGGTACACTGGTCTCCATTTGCATGTGGCTTGCAATTGCTTGTTAAAGTTGTAGTAAGGTTCCTGTAAACAGATAATGTCAATGTTGTTATTTATTGCAGCTAATACTGTGTGTTGGGTCGTGAGTGATTTGTTCACGTTCTGTTGCCAGATTGTGAACCTGCCTGTGGGTTGTTTCCTTCTGTCCTCCACAATGTTGTCACTTATTGAGATGCTGGTGAGGCTTCTCGTGACTCTTGTGTTTCTCTTTTGTGTGCTGTTATATCAGTCAGTAGTTCTTCAATTCTGCTGTCTAGGTCTCTGGATGCCTTCATCAGCCACAATGCATTATTGCTGTCCTGCATGTCTGGATGTGCACCTTCACTCTGGCTCTCCAGATCTCTCTATCTGAAATTTGTCAGCTTGGTTTGTGTCATGCCTTTGGCCCCCCTTGGTGTGAGGTGTCAGCCCGGATTGCTTTCATGTTGTGCCCCCCTTGCTGTGCACTGCCTCCACCCTGTCCTGGCAGGCCTTCTGCAAGCTGGCCTTGCCCTACTCCCTTGTAGGTGATGCCTCTGATTGACTCCCCTACTGCTGTTAGCAGGCTGCTGTATGGCCCCCTATTCATGCCATTGTCTATCCTCACCCACGTCCATGGTTCATCTATTGGGTAGAATCTGTATCTTCTTTCTGAAAGCCTGTCAAGTAGTCATGTTTTGGCCTCAATAAATGTTGGACATGTTCTGGCAGATGATGCATGGTCATACCAGAGCCTCTTTGCTTTACAGTTCACGCATGAGTATTTCTTGGGGTCTGTTACCTTGCATTCCTTGATTCTGTGTTGTTTAGCACACAGCCCACATGTATCCTTCTCCTGAAAGGCAGTCAGTCTCCTGCTATGTGGCCTCTGCCATACCTCTGGCACTTCAAGCACTTTCAAAGCTCATGGTCCAACTTACATGCCTGCACCCTCTTCCCCTCAATAATGAGCCCTCTGCAGATTGCATTGCTGGCTCCACTCTCCGTGCTACATGCAATAATGAGGTGTGCAACTTTCTGTGAAGGTTAGTCCTGGTGTGCGGAGCCCATACTCATTGTGCTACCACCAGCTCCTCTGGATGCATCCAGTTCATTTCTTCTACCTCGCTCATCCTCTGCTCTGGTTGATTGCCCAGGGTGGTTGGTATGAACTCCACAAACACTGGGTAAGTTCTATCTTTGACTATGGCATCTGCACCTATTTTGTCAAGGAAAATTGGCCTGATGTCTTCCTTTGCCAGCCATGCTGCTGTGTCTGCTGTGCTGAGCTCATACAACACTCCACTATTCCTGAGCCTGCATGCAGAGATGAAATCCACTTTGGAAGCATCCAAGCTTGCAATGCCCATGAGATCCTTGGCAATGCTGGCTTTAGCAATCAGCTCCTTCTTTGTTAGGTCTTTGACTGTTGTGCTGCCTGTGGGAAAGTCTATAATCAGCTGCCTTGCCTTGTTGTTAGTGCACTCCATGATGTTTGCCTTGTCTGCCCACTTGGCCACTTCTGCATACATACTGCTCTCTGCCTGTCATGCTGTTCCTCTCTGGACCTTCTGCTCTCCCTGTTCCATACATTCCTCCAATACCTGGCCCTTCTTGAGCCTGGCTTCTGCCCACCCATCCTTTATCTGCTCAGCCATTTCTGTTGAAATTGCCTTGTTACATGCATTCTACTATCTATTATAATCATCATTCTACTCCAAGTTCATTCTATCACATGTATCTCTCAATCAACACCTTATACCACTGAGGTCACACAGGTCTCCTTGAGTCATGCGCCTGTAATTGAAAAAGGATCAATTGGACTCAGACAGCTTGAAGATTTTGAATATAACTGCAGGAAATACTTCAGTCACAAGGATATTGGAGAGGATAAGCAGTTAGAGCAGATTATGTATAATATTGACGCACCAGCCATATGAGCATGGGTAAGGGAGAATGAAAGATAGTTGAGAGGACTCACCTTTGTGGTGTTCATGGCCCACCTTTAAGAGATCATGTTGTCCACAGACTGGGCATGGGAGGTGGCACAGACCTTGTCAAAAAAGCAGTCAGAGAAGGAGAATTTTGGTAATTGGATTAATGCATTGCATGAGGTGGATAATATTCTGATTATCTTCTCATGGTTTTACATTTCAGTGGAGAAACTACGTGACTATATTTTGCTACACTGCCAGGACGACATAAGAGAATATGTCTTGAGTAATAAGGATTCATGCTACAACAACTTTGTTGACTTTAACCAATAGCTCCATACAGTATCCAACATTGATGCAGTCATCACAGCTTATAAGGCTCAAATCAGCAAATATCTTGTCAATTCAATTGCTGTGGCAGGAAAAACACAATTGAAGAACATTACAAATAATGCCAAGGCAGATGCAGCTGGTACATTGATAGGACCCCATACAAGATCAGTGCAGACACTTGCTGACCCCCTTCTCAACTTTTACCTTATTTTATAGACATGTTCTCTGGGACCTGCCCGAGACTCCCCTCAACACCTTAAGCATGCCCAACGCAAGCTTTTGGCTTGGTAACACTATTCCTACTTTTGTTACTGACCAAACTTTGGGCATCATCAATGTCCATAAAGAATGCCTCCTCAACCTCCATGACTTCCACAGCACGTATACATGTTTATGCCTTAATGGCTAAAGAGCAAAAGATCCTGGATGAACACTTAGGTTGTTATTAGTGCCAACGACTCTATATTGACCATTGGGCTGCATCTTGTCCAGATAAGAGTCAGGCATTGAAATTAGAGGAGTACAACAAATGTCGCTTGACGCCAGAGTTTGCGTTGGCAGCACAGAAGAAGCAGTTAAAGAAGAAAGCAAAGACAATGAGAGCAGGAGCAGGGGGTTCTGATGCCTCTGTCACTGTCACAGCCATTTTTGAAGGGTCTTCAGACGAGTTGGATAGCAGTGATGCTGGTAGCAAGTACATGCTCCCCTTACACATCACTTATTCCTGTCTCATCTCTGGGTCTTTGATTGCTCTGACTCAAATCTCCAAAGCTTTTATTGACATAGATGCTCCTCTAGCCTTGATTTCTACAATGCTTGTGAATAAGCTTGGTTTGCAAACTCAACAACTACATTGACTGCTTATAGTCTTGGGAGCTTTTATGTCCAAAAACAAAAATGAGACTTTGCTTTTGACAAAATACGTAAAACTTGTAATTATATCTCCTTGCACATAATGGCACTCTAAATCGCAAATATTCATCATCTGCCCAAACTTGCATTCTGAGTTAATCCTTGGATTAGATTTTCTGAAGAGAAATGCACTTGTTGTCGATCCAGAGGCAGGGACAGTGGTGGATAAGAAGGAAGGATTTAATCTCTTACATTCTTGAGACCCTTCAAGGAAAGATAAATCACTGATACAGCCAGAAATTAGGCAAAGAAGAGATAAGAAGAGGGCATGAAAGGAGAAGAGATGGATTAAGGAGAGGCAAGAGGCAACAGAACAGTTGAGAACTGTAGTGAATTAGGAATTACAAGCTTTTTTTATCAAGCAGCCTCAACATTTTGCTCATTTGAAGAACTGCATGACCTCAAACAAACCTTTGATGCTGGTCATGATTCAAACAAGAATTGAACAGTTGGCTTTTAAAAAAAAAGGATGAAAAAATGAAGCATTGTTATCAAGCCCAGTTCCCTCCCGATATTCCACATGCGAAAGAGTTACCAACCAATGTTTATCATTAAATACAGGTTAAACCTCTGGCAAAAATCATGGTCACAAGATCATACTCTTGTCTACAAAAATACTGAGATGGGTGGAAAATCCTCATTGATCAGCATATGAAGGCAGGCAGGATCTGACTATCATTATCTCCCTATGCCAGTCCATTCTTTGTGATATCTAAGGCAGACTCTTCTGTTCTGCCATGCTGGATCAATGATTATCAACACCTTAATGCTTGCACTGTTTCAAATAATTTTTCCTTACTCCAGATTGATAACATTTTAGCAGATTGCACTCGTCTAAGAACTTGTTTTTGGAGAAAAATTGATCTTATAAACACATTTTTTCAGATACTTGTACACTCTGACAACATTAAATATACAGCTATGCTCACCCCATTTGGATTATTGGAGTGGGTAGTAATGCCAATAAGTTTAAAAAATGCTCCAGCGGACCAACAGTGATGTGTTACCTTGGCCTTATATGAGTATATAGAAAAAATTTGCCACGTTTACCTTAATAACATCATTATTTGGTCAAAGATGATGGAAGAGCATGAGGAAAACGTCAAAAAGATCCTCGAGATACTAAAGAAAGCACAATTATATTGTTCCTTAAAAAAAGTAATTTATTTTGCATAGAGATAGATTTTCTGGGCCACCACATATCCAAAAAAAGTATCAAAGCAGATGCCTCTAAGGTCAAGAAGATATTGAACTGGCCATGTCCAAAGAGGGCAAAACATGTATGACAATTTTTAGGTCTTGTGTGATATATAGCAATTTTCTTGCCAGCGCTCATAGAGCACACATCGAGACTGACTCTGTTGACCAAAAAAGAGTTTAACATGGCCCTGCCACTTTGAACAGATGAACTTCAGAAGGCTTTTGATAGGATAAAACAGTTGGTGGTGAGTCGCGACTGCTTGACAACACAATTAAACATGAAAACTCTGGAAAAAATAAGATTTTTGTGACTTGTGATGCAAATAAGAGATGGATGAGAGCAATGTTGTCATTTGGAGAGAGTTGGGAGTCAGCGCAACCTGTTGCTTTTGAGTCAAGGCAACTAACGCCAGCAGAAAAGAATTACCCAACATACAAACACAAAATGCTTGCAATTATACATGCGTTACATAAATAGAGAACAGATTTGTTGGGATTATGTTTTGAAGTGTACACAGACCATAAAACTCTCAAAAATTTCAACTCACAACAAGATCTCTCAAAGCGTCAAATGTAGTGAAATATCTTGCCCAGTATGATTATACAATAAATTACATCAAAGAAGAAGATAACACTGTTGCAGATGCATTGTCACGCTTTCCTGAGTCTGAAAAAGAGGTGGTGATGGAACCAATAATGACAATCAATACAGATGAAGAGGTAATGCGAAGTATAAAGGAAGGGTATTTAGTCAACAGCTACACAAAGAAGATCTTAGAAAATAGGGAGAATGGAATGACGCTTCTGGAAGTGGAGTCAAGAAACAGACTTCTGTATGTGGAGGAGCATTTGATCATCTCTAAATACAAGGACCTACACAAAAACCTTTTTCGAGTTGCGCATGACAAATTAGATCATTTTGGGGCAAACAAGACTTATGCCTTGTTGCGACATTCCTACTATTGGCCAAATATGTATCATGATTTAATTAAAGAATACATACCCTCTTGTCAAGAATGCCAATGCAATAAATCAAGTACTTCAAAGTCAGTAGGTCTGCTCCATTTATTGCCCATCCCAGAATGTTGTTTTGGCTTTGTTACGCTAGACTTTGTTGGTCCATTGTCAATAAACAAGGCTTTAATGAGTTCTGTTTTATAATGTGTTGAGCTGGGGCAGATATTCAAATCTCACCATATAGAACAACTCAGATGGGAGAGGAATTCACACAGATTTTTTTTTTGTGATTGGTATTGCAAAAATAGTTTACTCTACAAAATTATTATGGACCACAACTTCCTTTTCACTTCAGAATTTTGGAAAGCCTTGATGAAATTAACAGGTGTCAAATACAAAGTCTCAACTTTATTCCATCCTCAAATGGATGGTGCATCAGAATGCTCAAATAAAACAATTGTTCAGTGTATACATTTTCATGTCAACTGCTTATAAATAGGCTAGGTTAAAGCATTGCCCTGCATTTATTTTGAGATGATGAATATAGTGAATGCTTCAATGGGATTTACATCCTTCCAACTAAAATCAGGATTCTTCCCTTGCATTTTACCTCCTCTTTATCCTTCTCCACCTGTAGACTCACCAACAGAGGACCTTGCATTATGCATATTGATGGACATTGAAAGCAATTTCTTGGAGACGATGGACAATCTTATGACAGCAAAGATCAACCAAGCCCACTACACTAATACTTGATGTGCTCCTGAATATCTTTTTAAAGTTGGAGATCTCATCATGTTGTTGACCACAAACTACCAGTAGGAGTATATGCAAAAATGGGATGGGCATGTCATGAAGTTTATGCCTAGGCAAGATGGACCGTTTCTAATTGTGGAGGCCTACCCAGAATTGTCAGAATTTGTCCTGGAATTGCTAAAGTTAATGAACATTAACAACAGATTTCATGTGAGTCTATTATTGCTGCACATTAAAAACAACAACATATTGTTTCCAGCATGTCACCTAGAAATGCCTGGACCTGTCATGATGGAGGATAGGCAGAAAGAACACTTCATTGATTGTATCTTGAACGAATGACGGTGTGGTTGAGGAATGCAGTATTTGGTTCAGTAGCATAAATATAGGCCAGACTACGATAAATGGAAGAGTGGCAAGGAGATGGATGATATGATCACTTGAACAAATGTGAGAAAAAGAAGAAAAATTTACAGAAAGTTTGAATGAGTCAAAATAGAAGTGAGTGTAAGCAAGATGATGCTTACAACAGTCATTTGCTTCGAGCAACAAGCAATAAACAGATTAATGAACTAACATAATGGACAAGTAGTCATCTGCTCCAAGCAACAAGCAATGAATGGATTAATGAACTAACATAATGGATAAGTAGTCTTGGACCGAACAATATAATTGGAGCCCTTGATCAAAAGAAAAGACAAAACTTTAATTAGATAGATTATTTAAGTACAGGAGCTGTACTTTAGAGATTTGGTTCTTTTTGTGAAATACATTGTTTGTACCATTCTGGCATTTGCGTGACAGAATCATTAGTAAAGAAGAGTTGACTAGGTGCTTCTTACAGATAATTAGGATAGTCATAATTAACAACTATTCTTAAAAAATGCAAATGACCTTGTATTCCATAAATTTGGCAAGGTAAATGAGCTTATGCTCAACTATAAAGCATAGGTATGCATTCATATGATTCAGAATCTCTACAAAAAGATTGTTGTGACCATATCTTTGCTATATACATGTGCAAAATTGCACATTATTTTTGTTAATCAGTGCAGAATAACAATTCTGCAACTCTAACATGTCTTGCAGTATTATCTCCTTGCTGCTAGGGTGCACTATTCTATGAAACCTATACAAGGGCAGATCCTCATCCTCAGGATCTATTCTTTTGTCTGCTTGGACATAGTCATGCATCTTATGGACATCATCTCAAGTATTTCGCTTTTGATATAGGTAATATTAAACTGATATCATAACATATAGTCACTTCAGCAACATTGTCATGGTGATAGATGTATTTGAGTTTTGAAAAACTCAAGTGCTTTATGATCTATTATAATATGAATCTTGTATCTTATGAGCATATCCTTTTATTTTAAGAGCAGTGTCTTTGGTATGTCTTCTTTACATATGTGAACTTGTTCATATGCATCCATGAGATTAATTTTCAACCTGTATTCAACCTGTATTTAGCCTTGGTGACATCCTTATGTATAACTTCCCAATCTAGAAAAGGAGTTACAATCTTTGATGATATTATTGTTGTGCTGCCATGCATCCAATGATGTTCATAATATCCCATCTTTTTTGAGAATATATAATAATAATAGTGCAGCTTGCACTCCTAATTGTGATTTCTACTATGCATGGCAAGAGATATGCAGTAAAAAAAATGTGCTGGTAAATAAATGTGCATAGATAAAGGAGAAAATAAACTTGAGTTGAGTGCAGCAAATAAAGCTGGGTTAAATAGCAGTCCAGAAATAGAAATATGATATAATTTATTTGGAGAAGGAACACTTTGTCTTGTGTGCAGAGGCAGCTGTGGTAGTAGCAGCAGATACCATTTCTCACAGTAAACTGACCAGCATCTTAAAGAAAGGCAGGTGAAATAGAAAAAATCGAAAGATCTTATGTCAAGTGAGGAAACAAACAAAAGCAAAAGAGTGTCTCATATTGCACACAAATAGATAGACTTAATTGCTGGAAAAGGAAAGAGACAATGTCTTTATAAATCAACCTGCCTTATCTTACGCTGGGCTAGCTGGCAGTGCACATAGCCACAGCTTACAATAAGGCTAGGTTGAAATGGCAGTCTGAAAATAGAAATATGATATCATTTATTTGGAGAAGACATACTTCATCCTGTGCACAAAGACAGCTGCAATGGTAATGGCAGATACCCAACCAGGCACAGCTTGCCTATAGCCCCACTTATCCACTGGAGCTGAGCCATTGTTTATCAGGAGGAAGGATGTGAACATATTGTATTGTTGGCTATTTATACATATTGAAAGGGAAAATATCATACATAGTAAAAAAAATAGGTTTTTTTTTTTAAAAAAAAAAAGAAATTAAGACATTAAAGATTGGACCAATTAGTGTTAAGAATGTTTGATAAATTATTGTTGTAGGCAAATTGACAATATGATACATCCCACACAGAGACAATGGCATTTGAAACAATGTAGTCCAACTGTCTCCAGTAGATTAAAAAACATAAAGAACTCTAGCCACTATGCTTCATGACAATGTGTGGGGATACACCATTACAAAGTAACTTGACTAAGCCACCTATGCAATAGCTGTAGCCATGAATGATGTCAAGTTATCTAAAAGAATAAATTTCTGTGAAAAAATTTTAAAGATGCTAGTGGCAGAAAAGAAAAGATAATCACTATTAGCGGAAGCAAAAAACATGTCTTTGGTTAGAATAAAAAAGAAACCATGAGTGTTATCTCAAAAGGAGAAAAGTGAAGAATTATTAGAGCAATAGTTGATGAGAAGGTGATTTGTATAAATGGGACAGAATTAGTTTTTCCTCTCAGTTAAGCTGCAGTCAGCACTAGCAAAGCAAGAGGTTTTAGTCTAGAGTAGATGAAAGGTGATTGCTAATCAATTTAAGACTTGTGAGATGTAAAGATTACAGTTGACTAAAATGTTTTGAGCAGGGTTGAAGTTTGATTGTGAGAGGAGAAGTAGTTCATCCAGATGACAGCAGCTCCAGAATGCTATCAAAGCAGCAGCCTAGATAGCATAATTTTTAAGAGAAGAGAAATCCAGACCATCATGAAGCAATTGAAGATGGAAAAGAGAGATACAGTTTTGAGGTAGGCATTTGAGGCCAGTAGATTGCAAAGCAGCTGACATTTCAAGTGCTTTAATCCAAGAGTGGTTGCCATTTCAATTGGCCAGATTGGAAGTATGCCAGAGACAAAGACCGTTAAGCCAAATTTTTATAGAATCAATCATAGTATTTTCAATATGATCAGCAATAAAAGCTGCGATAAGGGTAGAGTCAGCTGACATACATAGATTTTTAGAAATATTTTCCTTATTACAAAATTGGATAAATTGTAAGATATCTGCTCTATAACATTGTCATGTCTTTTCTTCTACTAAAGAAAGTAGTCCAAGAAATATTTTAGTATGTAGAGAATAGAATATACTTTTCGACAAGAAAAATAGATTGTTGTAGATTTGGGAGAAAATAGATTTATAATTCCTTTTTGGAGAAGTAGAATGGAAGGAGAGTGTGCCACATAGGGAGTTTTGACAAAGTGGAGGTTGAAGTGAAGAGTGTGTTTCTAAAGGAGAGGTTTGATAAGGTTGAGGTTGATATCAGAAGTTATAGACTTTTGGGGAAGTATAGTCATGCAAGGCTGATAGCAACATTAAACCACATGGAGGACCAATGTTATAGGTGCTTTCAAGCACCTGAGCTAAGTTGTTAAGATGAGAGGAAGGCATCCTCAATATTGACAGACAAAACAAATGCCCAGGATAGAAAGGTAGAATTGAGCAGAGCATGTCTGCAAAGTTTAAGTTCAGAGGGAATGAATGTAGCAAAATTCAGGAACAATCATACACTCATTTAAAATAGAGTACAAGCAATAAATGCAGAGGTTGATAAAAGTAGATTAACTACAACCTTTTTGGTGTGCTCCAATGGCACCAGAGCTATTTAAGTGAATTAAAACACATCTAGAATATCATTAGTTGAATATCAGAAATGAAGATGGTGAAATTTTGCCTGTTATGAAATTTGAGTTGACAGGGAAAGTAGAAGAGTAACTCAATGGCTGCTGACTCTAGCCAACAGATATCTTGTTCTGGATGTTTTCAATCCAGTTTAAGCTTGAGTGTGTGGTGAAATTGCTTTATCTAACACTCCAGAAGATGGAAGTGTCTAGAAAAATATCAAAGTTTTCAAGAGGCTGGATTGGGAAGAGCTGCCGATAAGCAGTTTCATTTTTAAGACAAGCTTTTCACCACTTCAAATTGTGTAATAAAGCATTGTACAGGTGCTGTTTTACAAATTTGTTAGCATGAAAGGTAGATATAAAATTTGAAAAGCTAGGCAGTTAAGAAGAGCCATTTAGAAAAATAAAAAAGATATGAATAAAAGTTCCATGAATAACTTGGATGTCTCTGAGATGAAAGCTGGAATGGTGGTTTTCATGAAGTTTGATCATAGAAATTATATGATCAAGATACTTGATACGTTTCTTGTTGGAAAGCAATACACGCTTGAGAAGCAAGTCCCAAGCAAAGCCAATAAAAATGAATTGATCTGAAAACATTGAACCAAATTTTCCAAGATGCCAGGACATATTGATATTGAATACTAAGTCTAAAACTAAATTTCTGTCATGAGCATAAGAATAATTATTGTCAAAAAATAGACCATGTCGATTTGGAAAACAAATACAGTTGATATCATCCTCAAATTTAAAGAGAAGGCCATTATCTTTGAGTTCAGCAGACCAGATGTTAACAAGAGTGTTTCCTATCTGACCAGAGTTGCTACTAGCTGGTCTAGCATCAAAAAGATGAGCATGGTCAATATAGTAACCATTTTCAAAGTTGATGACAAGAAATGCTTTGTGTTCAGGCAGAATGTGGCAGGTGCAATGAAAAGACCTTATGTCAAAGCAACATGCCTAAGTACTGGAAGGAGCGATGGCAATCTGCAAGCAATCAGTGTGAGGAATAATGTTAAAGAGTAAGAAATGAGTCTCAAAATAGAACTAAGAAACACAGTACAATGAACAGGAAATATAAAAACCAGCTAAGCTGGTATGAATTCAAAGGTGCTGTGGCAAGAAAAAAAAGGCAAAAAGACAAGATACATACACAAAGGCTTGTAAGAACAAAGAAATAATGACAACATCAAAAAGGCATAGAAATAAAAGAGAAAGTGAAATAAAGAAATAGTGACAATGCTAAAACAGTGTAGAAAATCCAGAAGACAGAAATAAAAATGAAATTTGAAAGTAGATAGAAATTGACAGTTATTAAGGAAAAAAAAGAAAAAAACAACTTACCTGTTTGGCAAGATGTGCTAAATCAAATCAAGTAGGAAAGTCATTCTTGTTAATAAAACTATTTATGGAGTATATGCCAGTGAGTGGATCATTTTTAGAAAGGTTCCAGCAGACATGGTACTTCGTAGGCATGTCAGGTCCTTGAAATTGTTCAGCCACAATAAATGGAGATAAGTAAACAGGTTCTTGAAGGATTCATTCAATATGAGTAAGTGAGAAGGGCCCAGACATGTGATTGGAAGAAATTTCATTAGCCAGATAACTGCTGACTACATCAGGAAACTTGAGAAGAGTAGTTAGAAATTAGAACTGAATGAGTGAGAATCAGCAGAGTTTCCAGAGGGAATTTGTGGCAAAGATTTTGAATTAAATAGGGATAAGAATCAAGAAGATTGTGTTTGGTGATGAAGTGATCAAAAGCATCAGTGTTGTATAGATGGGAGACTCTGCTGAAAAGTTTGATGTCTTGCGGTGAGAGATAAGCATTTGGAAGACAGGAATAAACATTGTTGAAATTCCCTGTTACATGCATTCTACTATCCACTATAATCATTATTCTACTTCAAGTTCATTTTATCATATGTATCCTCCATGTGATTATTCTTTATTCACATATATATAATTTTCAGCAGTATATAAACTGTAGATAGATCACCTGAAGTCCTCACTCTTTCTGACTTTGGACTTCAGCTTTAGTGACAGTTTCTGTCTCCTGTGCTTTGCCTGTCTTCAATACTATTGTATGGTTGGTGGTTAAAGATGAAAGAGTGTCAGCCTGGTTAGAAGTAGTGAGATCCTTTCCTAATAACTTGAGTGCATTCAGGAGGTTTCAAGAGGCCTCAAAAAAATGCATAGGACTAAGACATGAATAATTGTCATCATTACCCCATACTGAAATCATCTTAGCAACATCAAGAAGAAGAAACTTCTC
This sequence comes from Termitomyces sp. MG16, assembly GCA_003313075.1. Classification (NCBI taxonomy): domain Eukaryota; kingdom Fungi; phylum Basidiomycota; class Agaricomycetes; order Agaricales; family Lyophyllaceae; genus Termitomyces; species Termitomyces sp. MG16. The sequence goes on from QGOA01000545.1 coordinate 15,463, forward strand.
CACAGACTTTTTGTTGGAGGAATATAACCAAATTACCTTAGTGTGAATAACTTGCAGAGAGTTATTAATCAGATCAATATGATGATTAGTGAAGAAATAAAGCAGTGGCAGGAAGCAACTCCTAATGTTGAGGAGATAAATTGTCAGAGTGTCAACCTCTCTAGCTTCTTCCAGAAAGCGCTCTATAGGATTAGCCATCTCCATGCTACCTAACAATCAAGCACAAAAAGAGCTGTCAACATCTCTCCCTCTATTTTCAGAGGCCTGTCATACAACGTCAGCCTGCTTTTTGGAATGGAGTTGACCTGCAACAACTTTATGCAAAAGTGATGCTGAGAGTGGCCCCAAAAGAGATTCACTGTTCATGAGATCTCATATTTCAACTTCCGCATAAAAATGAGATGGCTTGAAAGAGGGATTGATATCCAGGTTGACTAGCCAGGAAGACTGGACACTTTTGACACTGATAGTTTTGAGAATGCTGGCATTGTTGAATTCTTCAGTAGCCATATTCTTATGAATGTAAACTGCCAGAGGCAACTGAAAGCTGTTGATCTCAATAGAGGAATTGATCATTCTATTAAAATTAAAATTGTTGGAAATAGGTCCTGGAACACTTGCATTTGGAAGCAAAGCAGCATATATATGGTTCAATATTAAAGATTGGGCACTAGTGATGCCAAAAGAGAAATAGTTTGAGAAGGGAGGGGAGGTTCTTTAGTAGTCAGCATAGGATGAAGTAGAGAATTCAAATGACCAGCAGTGGAAGAATTAGTCATTGGCAGAGCTAAGGTGTTGACAGCTTATATAGAAAAAATTGAAAGATCTTATGTCAAGTGAGGAAACAAATAGAAGAGTGTCTCATATTGCACATGAATGGATTGACTTAATTGCTGGAAAAGGAAAAAAAATAATGTTCTTATAAATCAACCTGCCTTATCTCATGCTGGGCTAGCTAGCGGTGCATGTAGCCTGACTAAGCTGCATAATTCCTGCTGTAGGTGCAAGGTGTGTAGGTTCCATATGCATAACTGCAGCAAGCAAGCAGGCTAGAGGTGTTCAAACAATTGGCAACTTTGGACCAAGTCAGCACAAAAAAAATCTGAACTGTGAAGTAAACTAAGAGGTGTAAACTAGGTACTCTGTTCTGTTTTTTAACTAATGACAATGGTAAGTATTTATAGTAAAATGAGTTAACCATTGCTAAGTAGCTAAGTGTTGCCAAGAAGTAGTGAACTGGAAAGAATGTAAGTGAACACCATGCATTAAACTAAATAATGAGAAGTCAACAAGAATGCTGTCTATCTAAGTTGAGAGAGTGTGCCAAGCAATGTCAAGCTCCAAGGTGAAATGCCAGGCTGTTTGTCACAGAGAAATTGTAAGCACTGCCAATAGCATGATGTCAACTGTCACCTGTCATTCTAGCTGCCACCAGCATTATCACTAATCAGATTTATTGCTTGCCATGCATGGCTGTTAAATATGGCCTAAAATAGGTTAATTGTGCATGCTAAGTTCAGAACAAGTGCAGCAAGGTGTCTAGAGCTAGTGCCAAGCCTGCTATTAATACACCTAGCCTGTGTGGGATCCTATCACCATCATAGACATCACTTTTAAGATCAGCACCTCAGATCACACTTGCCATTATATATATTTCTGACCAGCTCAGCCATGACCTGGCCTTTATTTGACTATCACACATCATATTGGCACTCTCAATCTGCTGAGTGCATGTCTCATGGGTATAATTTTCTCTACATACAGTTGTTTTGCAATAACTTTCCTATTTTCTCTGTTTTTTCTTATATGCTCTTTGCAAATACTTGTTTGGCACATGCTAGTTGTTCTGGTCTTATCTAGAAACTATGTCTTAATTTTATCCACTTCAATTCCAAAACAAGCTATTTAATCCTAGACTTGCCTCTTTCAATGTATAGAGCTCCAGAGTATTTAATATCTAAATACATGTAGTCTAGCTTGTAAGAGCATTGCTTTTCTTGAAAGGTCTCCAAGTCCATGGAAATACCTTCCAGCACCAGCAGTGGCTGTGAATATGTGCTGCCCCCAACTTTGAATCAGCTAATAAACTATTACACTTATTGTTTACCAGGCAAGTCAGAGTATTTTTGAGAGGGCTGTTATGCTTGTCTCAACTCTGCATATGTATATAAGTTGTAAATAGTACAAATAAACCTTTATCATCTACCTGCTAACTGTCAGGGGACTCCTCATTCCTTTCTTCTTTCACTCTTTATTTCTTCACTCTCCTTTCATTCACTTCCTTATTTCTTCTATCATTCTCTCATTTTGCTGTTACTACTTTTTCAACACTATCTGTTAGTACTATTCTCAACCTTTGAGGTGCTCTGGTTCTTTAGCTATCACTCAGACAAGTGTGGGCCCTTCAGCACCGCTCCAGGCTGCTTAGATAAGCCGGAGTTTGCCTTTCTGACTTCTAAAGTCCGGAGTTTTCCTCCCTTGTTTGCACACTTGTTTGGTTAGTCAATTTTCGAGTTTTTAAGGTTTTGTTGTACTGTACAGTTGTTTCCCATGCTTCAGAGGCCCCAGAAGCGTCCAACCTGGCATAGGAAATCCCCAGACTTGTTCTCTTTGGATCTCCCTCTGCCAGGTGAGTAGCTACCTTGATATTGTCAGTATATATTCTAATACACTTTGGATCTCCCTCTGCCAGCTGTGTGACTGAGCCACAGCCTCTAGAGGTCGCCCTTACACTAACACCTTTATTAAGATGAGTGACACAATTAAAAGTAGGCGGTGATTTTTTTAATATTATTATTAATTTTCTTTCTTTTTTTTTTGCCTTGACTTTAAAATTATATGAATTTGCATATGCAAGTAGAACAACAAGAGGCTATAATGTGAATCATAATTGGATTCTTCTTTATATACCACTAGAAGGCTTTTGAGAACTATTGATCAATGGCCTATATAAGATGCAGAGCAATACTGGATTCTATCAAGTACATTACTTCTCCTGCTCATATGGATTGACCAGCAAATGAAGTTGGAAAGAAATGCTTTTCATCTTTTTAAGTGATCATTGATAGGTTGGCACAACTTGCCAAGGTGAAGCAAGCCATAAAAGCCAGTGAGAACAAGGCTGACAAATAGCAAAATGTCATGGTGTGAAGGATCTGCAGCTGAGTTGACAATTTGCAACAAATGGTCCTGGAAAAGAGGCAACTTGTGCTTGATTTGTGAGGGTTTTATGTGCAAGCAGCCTGTTAGTGTGTTTTTGACAAGACTAGAATTGCAAATTTCTCAAATTTGTGAGTGGTTGTAGATCTCTGATAAGTAAGTTTGAATAGACCTATGTTTGATATGGGCACACATATAAACAATGTAAAAGGATAATGTGTCTTGCATAGGTTCGATGTCAAAATTATGCAGTCATATAAAGTTAAGGTAAGAGTTTAAGGCAAAATAATAAAACAGATAAGTGCTCATGTCAATGAACATCCTCAGTATGAGAGACCATTCTCTAATGAGTCTCTTATGTGACTAGGCCTCTCTAACAAGTTGCCTAGCCCTTACTGGTAAGAACATCGTTTTTGAAAGGCCCTTAGCACATTCTAAGAAAATGAGAAATTTTTGATGATCAGTAATGGAAACAGCCTGCAGGCTTTATTGAATCACTGTCTAAAAATCAAGTCAGCTATATAGTTGTCCAAACCAGATATGTGGTGCACTTTCAAGTCATGGTCACCTTTAAGTAGACAGTTTACAACATGTTTCAACAATTCATTGTATTTTGGCAATGCATACAAACTATTGAAGATAGAGACCATGTTTGTGTTATCTGTATATATGAGTACTTTCAATAGGCATCCAGCATTTGCTATGACAGCCAAAAAAGCAGATGTTACAGTCAGCGCCTCAAGAAAAAAAATGAGCTTTTTTAGTATGGTGTCTGGAGCTGAGGCAAAAAAGGCTTGACATGTAGATAGGTACCAAAACCCTATCCCTATTAGGCAGGCATTTGATTCTATAATGCAGTCAGCCTCTGCTTCATTCCAGACTGTGGGTTTTAGAATTTGTATACTAGTAGAGAGGCTTCCATATAAAAAATGCCTCACTCAAAGTCCAATCTGATGGCTTTATTTGACCAAATATATGCAAGAGGGAAGTCTCCAACCACATTTAATTTTGCATAAATATTTGAAAGGCACAAAGCCAACAAGAAAAACATGTTCAAATCCCAGTTCACCCATTTTGCCAGCCATTACTAGGATTTGGTGAAGTACTTTGACTTCCTGCAAGGCAACTCCATAAAGTGTTTCATTTCAATTATGAGCTCCAGCTTCACTTCCTGTGGCAACATTATTGTCATCTTATTTGGATTCACAGAGATACCAATGATAACCAAGGGAGCACCAAAAACCTGTTTCTTCTCTTTATTATAGAGAATATCCTGTTGGATATTGTGATATCACACAGACACTCTGGACCATCATATTCAGGGTCAATATTGACTACATTGTGTCATGACCCCTCCCATCTGAGACCCCCCAGGGCATTCTCAGAACCCCTCTTCTGACCCTACAACACAACCCCTGCCATCATAACCATCAACACCGCTATCACAAGCATCAAGGCCTGCTATCACACAGCATCTCTGACCACCCCACATCATGGACCCTGGGACTATCTAGCAGCACGACCACCATCCCACAATCAATGATTGGATCATGCCATTCAATCTGGCCAGTACGTATTATGCATCATGGCCCACCTCCACACCAATTGATTGCATGTCCTGCCTGTGCAATCTCTGAGATACAGTTCCCTTCCTGTTATTCAATGTCTCCTGGAATCCCATAGTACTTATAGAGTAATCCTCCCTTGTATTTGCTAGTCTTGATATTACATTGATTGTTTGCATGCCCTTTGTTTGACTGGTATGCACTAACTGGCACACTTGGCTGGCATGCTTTGACTGGCACGCTCAACTTGTTTGCATGTTCTTAAGATTGGTATGCACTTCATGACTTAAGCTTTACTAACTGGGTCTTGTCTTAGAACCCCCAGTTCTTGACTCAACTCTAACTCTTTAATTCTTTCAACTTCACCCAATCCTCAGACTAAATCCCTTCCCCTGGAAATCCCCTGTTCACATCTTGAACCCCGGAGCACAGTCCAGAGTTCCAGACACTCAAGTACATGTAGATCAAGTCCACCTTGTAAGGGCATTGCTTTTCCAGAAAGCCCCCAACTCAGCGGAACCTGACATAATATCAAGACTCTCTTCTTACACTGTCCTTGATGGCTATGTATACTCACACCTATTACCCCATGGGCTACCAGACTGACCCTTACAGACGTCCGGTCTCCAACCACTACTCCGCACAGACCTCCTGCCCTGCTTACCCACCTCTTCTGTACAAACCTCAATGCCTCCACTGCCACTGGGCCCCTGACCCATCCCTCTACAACCTGGAGCTCTCAGCCAGCTGGGCCCCTCCACCCAACCTAGCCATGGCCCAACCCATGGAGGCCTCCTTGTACTGGAGCATCTCTGGGAGTCTACCGGAGACTCCACCCATCCCCAGTGGACCTCGCCCAATCCCTCCCAGCGAAGGTCCCTTTGCTCCTACCCCCTACTACAGTTACCAACGCCCTGCCCCCCAACCCTGTGGACCTCCTAACTACAACTACCCCCCTCAATACTACCTGGCTGCCACCCCACCTGCATGGACCTCTCTGTCATCAATGGGACAACAACGCTTCAAGGAGTATGAATATCAGCAAGACAAGGTGCTTCGCTCACTCAGGATCTTGCTGAAAAACTTTGTGCAGTAGACAAGGGCGTTACTCACAGAATTTGGACACAATGACTTTGAAGGCACCCCAGAGGACTGGGCCTATTGCTTGGTCAAATTTGGGGATTGGCTTACTCAAGGAGAACTCCCGGAACAGGCTATGGTAAAGTACAGGTGCAACACAATCCTCCACGAGGAGCTGCAGCAACTGCTCAATGAAGTCCATGTGTCCCCCTCCTCTTGACCCCTCAACAACCCTGCAGACCCTGGTTACTTGATTTACATCTGATGGAAACCTCCAGAACTGACCCTGGCAGCCCCCACAATCCCAACTCCAGAGCAACAACAACAGGAAGAACAGCAAAACACCTCGGCCACCCTCCAGTCTCTCAACCTGATAGGAGGACTATTTGATCAGCCTGCTGCCCACACGTTAGGCTTATCGACCTGCCATAGGGCTAACTCCGTTCCTAGCACCTTCGAGACCTGGGGACAGCCCCAGAGAATCCTGGAACTACTCCTACAAACAGACAACACCTGACCTCTGTCCTCAGCAACCTCCATGACACCCCAGGCCGACACCCCTAGCACAGACAACATGCTGTGTTACATCGACGAGCTTATTTGAGGTGGCAATGAACAACGTCCCACACCCGCAACAACCCTGGCACTGCCACCCATGACCACCCTGGCCCCTCCTGAGCCCAACTTCTGTTGCAACCCCCTGCCCCACTTCAATCTGCAGAATCTCCCATGGCCCCCAATGCAAGCTTGACCCTCTCAAATT
>QGOA01000550.1:201-19044 GCA_003313075.1 Termitomyces sp. MG16
CAAGTGTAAAGCGCTAAGGTAAAGCGCCTAGGGAAGGAGCGGTAAGTGAACACGGCAAAGGTAAGCGGCAAGAGTACGGTATGCTTAGCGAAGTCTAAGCGTCGATAATGCCTGCCGTAGTTGCAAGGCGCGAGGTTGTCGAGTGTTGGCGAGCGTCTGCAACTGCCGATGAGTTTGACGTTGCCAACCGTAAATGAAATTCTGAGCATAAGGGAAACTGAAGAAAGGGGAGTAGTGAACTCTGGTCTATTTGTCTGATTCCTCGTCTATGTACAAGTCGGTAAGTACTTTTATACTACAATGAGTTCGCCGTCGCCAGTGGCTAATGACGCCAGAGTGCGGTAAACTAGAAAATTTCATAGGGGTAGCTCCAATGGTTTCAGATCCCTACCGTCCATTCAAGAGCCTTAGCGACGCCAGGTGACAGATCGCGAAGCTAAACCATCAATCCATCACCCTTCTGTCCGTCAGAGTACCTAAGCAATGTCAGGTGCCAAATCGAGACGCTAAGCGGTGTCAGACGCCAAGGTCAAACGCCAAGCTGTCCGTCAGTTTTTGATAGATCATCAGGCTTCTCGCTAAGCGCTGTCATCAGTGACTGATGCCATCTGTCAGTTGTCATTCTTGCTGCCGTCGGCGTTATCATTGATCGGATCTGCTTCTTGCCATGTCTGGCCGTCGGAAATGGCTTAAAATAGGTAGAACGCGTGCGCTAAGTTCGGAACGAGTGCGGCAAGGTTTCCGGAGCTGGTGCCGAGCCTGCGGTTGATGCGCCTAACCTGTATAGAGTCCTATTATCTCCCCCCAACTGAAAAATTGACTGTCCTCAGTCACCAAATAAGGCTACCGTTACCGCTTTTGTGACAAGTGGTCCGTGCGTTCTTGAGATTTGGTTTATAGTCCTGGCGCATGAGTTTGGACTTCGTTTCTTTTCCCCATTTTTACCTGGCGCTCAAAAATTAAAATATGTCCTTCCGTATTCCAACTCCGCCCCCCGTCCCATCTCAAGCTGCTCAAGAAGCCGCATACGCCTACATCGCCAAGGCAAACCGTTTCATTCACCATATTGAGGGCGTTGGCGCTGAGGCGTCTCAAAATTTAGTGGTTGGCGTAATGAAGCTGCTGGAGAAGTGGTATGAGGTGAGAGTCCTTGGCGTTGGGTGGGACCGCGAGATCGAGGTGTGGGAGTGGTGCCGCGCACGCTATGTGGATAATCGTGGCGCGGAGTGGTTAGCGCCGTTTTCTCGTTTTGTAAGTGCTTTTAGCTCTTGCCGTGTCGCTTAGCTGATTGCTCCCTAGGCGCCTCCCCCCGTCCTTACTATCGAAGATGAACTTGAGGACATTCTTTCTGGTGCGTTGCCGATGACCGTAAGCGCGTCGGCAACCGAGTAAGTAGCTTCTGACCTTTCCTTCTCTAGCTATGGACTGAACTATCTTCTCGCAGTAAACAAGAGGTGCTGGAACCCCTTGCTCACTTGCAGATCGAGCAAGAGCAGGAGGAGGCTGCCGCTGCCACTGCCGCGCACACTTTGGCGGTAGTGAGGGCCGAGCTCGCCAAGGAGCAGAAGAAGGAGTCTGTTGCCGAGGGTTCTAGCAAGGGGTCTCGCGCCGGCAGTGTTCAGAGCCCCACACTGCCGGCAGGCACACGGGGTTCGCCTTCAAAGCCTGGCAAGGCTTTGAAGAAAAAGGTGAGTCTGCTGGTGTTGGCGTCTCTCTTTACCGACTGTGACTTTTGCTAGTCTCGCAAGGGGAAGGGCCCTCAATACGAGGTATGCCGTAGTGACTCTTTGCCGACTCTCTGCTGACTCTCTCCCAGCTCCCTAGTCAGACCACTTTTGACGACAAGGAGCTAAGGGGTCTGCTCTTGCCGTGCCGGGAGGACGTCGTCATGGATGAGGGCATTGAAGGTGGAGTGGAGTTGCCCAAGATGAAGAACAAGCGCACGGTTTCCTTGGCAACGCGCCAAGAGTTCAAAGATTCGCGGGGAGCGGTAAGCAACTTATCTTTTATAACCTTTCTTCCACTTGACTGGTCTTAGTGCGACAAATGTTGGGCTGACAACGATCCCGAGAGTTGTTGGTTCCCCACTGGCGCCCAACCTTGCTACCGATGCAGCACTCTCAAGCGTGCCTGTACCATCGATGGCGCCAAGAGTCGCGAGCGGGGAGGGGCGCCAGATATCGTTGTCGAGAGGACCTTTTCCCATCCCGTTTTGGTGAAGCGGGCGAGGGAGTTTGTCGAGGGGGAACGCAAGGAGGTTGCCGCTGGGAGAGCAGCCAAGATCAGCAAGTCCTCCTTGGCGCTGCCGACGCGCCAAGGGGATGAATCGGAATCAGTCGGTAAGCGCGGCGCTGGCAAACGCCAGGAAAAACGCAAAGCCTCCTCCCCAAGCAAGGGCAAGGGTAAGGCCAAACGCGTATGCATCGAGTCGCCATCCCCCTCTCCAAGTGCTGAGGACAGGGAGATGAAGGAGTTGGAACAGGCCCTTGCCGCGAGTCGCCTGCCCCCTCCTAGCGGAGAGGCAGGTCCCAGTAAACTGCTGTCTCCAATTGACTTGGCGGATGGCGTGTCTGCTGGCCCGTCCAATGTTGGCGCTCAAACGGGGTCGGCAGCGGATGACGTTGAAATGGTGGTGCCTGAGGATGTTGAGAAGTCGGAAGAGACGGGCCAGGGGTCGCCAGGGAAGGAACAGGTGGATAAGGATGCCGAGGGCGACTTGGATGAGACATTGCGGGAGATACCTGGCGAGTCCCAGGAGTTGCCGACGGTGGAGCCTGCCGCCCCCTGGGTAAGTGAGGGCGACTTAGCCATGCAGCACTGGATGAGCTCGAGTGGCCCTTCGTCATGGACCCCCCAGCCTCAGCCAAGAGTTGCTGGCGACTCTTATGAGTGGCTGGGGGAAGACTTGGTCTATCCTGTGGTCGCCTTGTACCCGCCCCAGGTTATAGAGCGGATGGCAGTACGTGCAGCAAGCATGCATGCAGTATTGGGTCGTGAGTGCGAACGAACCCGGCAACAAATCATGGCGTCGCGACTTCGATACTCTAATTTGACCCGTAGCATGGATGCGCTGCAAGAGTACCAAGCCGACTGTAATGAGGCGCTAGAGTGGCAAGCCCTCAACCATGTTCAGGTTGGCGACCTCTTGCCTTTCGACGACTCCCTGCCGCTCTCCGATGGCGAAGACTGATAGGCCGTTTGTACATATATTTTTGTTTGTTACCGCACACGTATACATTTCTTGCCGCCTTTTTGCTGAGTGAAAAATAAGTCCCATGTTCTGAGTTAGCGCCTCAGCAGAGAGCCAAGAAAGTAAAGCAAAGAGAAAGCAAGCGGCAAGTATTCTAAGGTAGGTTTTAGCAAGAGGAGTAGTAGGTGAAGGACTTAGACAAAATTGGAGGACCAGGGAAACGCTCAGTAAATCATCATAGCAAAAAACCCTTGGCGAGAGTTGCGCAGGGTGCTAAGCGCTGGCGACACGCTAGCGCTGCGACTTGACTACATAAGGAATTGTCTGTGGAATATAGTACAGTAAGTATCGGCAAGAAAGATAAGTAAGATAAGTAATAGAAAGAAAGAGCTTATCAATATATAATTTTTTCTAATCTGGTTCTTCTTCTTCCACTAGAGTCGGCAAGTCATCATCGTCCAGTAATTCTGTTTCTTCAAGTTCTCTTAACTTGGCGGTGTCGATATCTAGCGCTTCCAGCGGCAAGTCAATTTGTTCCCTGGCGAGATACGGTAATAGGCGAAAGGCGGCAACAGGTCGATGCAGGACTGAACCATCTAATTCACAGAGCACGTAAGCGCCTCCACAGTTACGAGAGATAACTACCAAGGGTCCCAGATAGCGCGGGCGCATTTTCTTATTGTATGAGGTTTCAATTTTGGAGTTGCGCATAAGCACTAGCGCTCCTCTCGAGAAGTTGTAATCTTTGATAGTAGCGCTATGCTCGGTTTCGAATCGTAGGGCTGCTTGGCGACGTGCGCTAAAGACTACCTCGTGGAGTCGCTCTAAATCTTCTTTCCTTCGTTGGAGGTCAATGGCTTGTCTGGCGATAAGATCGGTAGTCGCTAAGATACTGTTGGGTGCTGGCTGAAGATAGGTCGCTTCTATAATGTCGGCAGGGAGTAAAGGATGGGTGCCAGTAGCCGCGTAATAGGGAGAACAACCCATGCGCTTACGAATGGTAACTCTTTCCGACCAAAATACTGAATACGTCGCTTCACTCCAACGAGATTCGTCGCCATCGACTGCCTTGAAGAGCGCTTGCCGAACGTCAAAGTGTGGTCTTTCCACCAGGCCATTGGCGTGTTTGTTGTAGCCAGATACTCGAATGTGGTAAAGGTTGTATTTCTTGGCGAGATATGTTAGCGCTTTGATGATGGATGCACCGTTATCCGTGACAATTTCTCTTAGCGCTCCCCAACGGCAAATGACATCTTCAAATAGCCACTTGGTGACCGCCTCCGTATTTTCTCTTTGAAGCATTCGAAATTCAGGCCAATGAATTAGCGAGCAACGACCTTGAATGATGTACTTGTAGCGACCAGATTTGGGCATGTGCATGGTATCGACGTAGATTTTGCTGAAGAGGGGAGCTGGCATTGCAACGGTTGGCGGGATAAGTACTTGGCGTGTCTGTTGAATTTGACAAAGGTGGCAAGTCCTAATGTACCAGGCGATGTCGGCGCTAGCGTGTGGCCACCAGAATCGTTCTAACAGAGAAGCTCGGGTAGCATACAGACCTCTATGTCCTAGTTCGTCATGCATAGCGCGCAAGACTCATAAGCGACCTTCTGGCTTGATGATCAGCTTGTGAGCGCCATCTCGATTTTGTCGCCAAAGGCAGTTGTCGGTAAAGAAAAAGTGAGTGGCATATCGGATAAAGGTCGCGTACTACTCGTCGGTAAGGTCTGCAGGTCGCTTAAGGTCTTGTAGCCATTGTTCAACGATTAACAAGCGACCATCTTCTGCCTTTGCTTTGGCGGAACGGGGAATGGCATTGTAGGTCAAGTTTCTGCTGTCTTCTCTTAGCGGATGGGGTTCCTGTACAACTTTTACTGGAGGCAAGTCTTGTCCAAGGATACTTGCCATGTAGAATGTGAGGGGTGCGCTAAAGGTCTCGGGGCGGTAAGGGACAATGGGATGTAAAAAGATACTGGTAGACTGTTGCCGTCGTAGTAGGGGGATTGGCTGTTGTATAAGGTGCACGAAACCATGTAATCTGTCGATCCAGTCCTCGAAATCGCTATCAGCCTGTGGGTCCACTGCCGGGTCGCCAGGCTGCCGTGGTCGCCTAGAGAGTCCATCTGGTCCATGGAAAGAGCTCTTGACGTGAACCAGCTCAAAGTGAAACATAAGGATAGCGACTACCCATTGATTCATGCTAGCAGATGGCTGGATATCGGGATTCTGCAGCATGCCTTTGATGTACCTAGCATCGACTTCAACAATCAGGTTCCGCACGCCAATCAAATACATCTTTAGCGACCGGAATGCTTTGAAGAGCCCATAGAGTTCTAGCTTAGGCTGACTGTAGCGAGACTCCCAGTCGTTTAGCGTGATAGACCCAAAGCGGTTGTAGCGTCGCTGTTTCCGATTGTCGCTAAGGCATTGGCAAAAGAAGTAGCCAACGGCAATGTACGAGGTATCCACCGCCAAGATAACAGGGTCGGCAGAGGTATAATCGATGGGGACTAGGGGCTTGGCGTCTTGTAGGGCTTTTACTAAGTCACGTTGGGCAGTGACCTGGTCTGGCCCAAATTCAAATGGTTCGTTGGCGCAGGTGAGTTGGTTAAGGGCGTGTGCGCGATGGGCAACGTTTTTGACGAATATCCTAAGAACGCCAACGGTACCAAGAAAGGTGCAAACTTCAGATAAGTCGCGGCAAGGACCCCATTGCTCCAAGAGTGCTAAGCAAGACTCGTCGGGAATGCGACCGTCGGGAGTGCAGATATGACCAAGTATTTTGAATTTTGGCGCGCAAAGGAGGAGTTTGTGACCGCTAAAGGTTCCCCTGCTGTACTTCATACGTTGGAGGACTCGGTTGAGCAACTGGAAAAATTCCCATAGCGCTAAGCGAATGTTGGAGTTGTCGGGATGAGTTGCCGGTAAGCCATTCACGAGTTGCCAGTCTTTGGGGCCTTTGACGCCAACGTCATCTATGAAGCTAAGGACATTATGCGGTATCTCGGGTTGGAGGATGAAAGTGATGTCGTCATGGAATATGGGGACTGAGTTTGTCCAGCCCATCGGCAAGGTAACTAGGCGTAACATGCCAAACGGAGTTTGAAAAGTGGTGAGGTCACGGGAAGAGGGGTGTATCAGGCGTTCATTGTAGCCAACGTAGAGATCAAGGGTGGCGCCACAAATGCGTCCAGCAAAGGACTCGGCAAAGTGGTCAGAGAAAGGCGGTACGCCAGAGTGTCGTATAGTAACTCTATTCAGCGGCTCGAGACTGTGGACTATGCATAGATTGCCGTTCTTTTTGAGGACACAAAACCAATGAGAGCGGTAAGAACTATTGGAGGGCTCGTAGACACCAGCCTGTATCTTGGTCCTAATAATCTGGCAGACCTCGGCTTTGATTCCAGGCAGTAACGGTCAGTTGTGTTCAGTCCACGGCACGTGAGGGATGGTCGGGATGACGACAGGCGGGAAGAAATCTGTACGTAGACTGCCGCGTTCTGAGTCCTCCCAGGCGAAGGCTTTATCCTGCTTAGCGACAAGATCAGTAAGGACATTCAACTCATCTTTGGTCAAAAATCCTGTGTTGTGCTCCTTGGCGAACTGCTGCTGGCGTTCCTCGGTAAAACGTCCTGTCGGCTGAAAGGGTGGCGGATTTTGTGACAAGGTCGGCATGTCGGCAAGAGGGTCGCCAATAATCTGGCGCTCGATTCTAAACGTCTCGGGAGAGTGCGTAGCGATGGGTTTTGTTTTAAGCGCAACTGGCTTATATTTCTTTTTAACTTGAACCCCTTTCCTTTTGGGAGTGTTAGCTTGGTTATATACAGAAGTGGAAAGGGGAATGGTAGCCTGAGGGGCAGCAAGTCCAAGAACGGCAGGAGACGAGGCTCCGGGAAGAGTAGCGAGATAAGTATCGGTAGACGCAATATTTTGAAAAGACTCGGAAGCGGTAAGGTACAAGTAGGCAAGAGAGGAGTCGGTAATGTTTTGATTTTTCTGGGGAGGCTCTGCGTCGGTGGCGGGTAAAGTAGTTAAAACATCTTTGTCAAGAAAAGCGGTAGACATAACATTTACAAGACCAGTTGAATGGTCATATTCCAGCGTTAGCACCACATCTCCGTGATCGTCGCCAATCACCTCCTCAATGGTCTGTGAAAACACCTGTGGGGTCGTTCGTTGGCGTGTTGGTCAGTAAACTCCGGCGGCTTAGCGAGGGCGCCTTTTTGTTGTCCTCTAGGAAACGTTGGCACCGTTCATCGGATTCCGGAATTAGGGTCGCTGATTGTTAAAGTTGTCTCGTCGTCGGTAACAGTCTTGATGACTGATCGCACCAAGATGTCGAAAGGTCTGCCAAGTAGTAAGTCGTATGCCGGGGAGCGTAAAATGTGTATCTGAAGATAAAACGTAATGTCGCCAAGGGTGCAGGGCACGTTCTTGGCGAGGCCTAGGGATCTGTCTACCGTACCGTTAGCGCTCTGCATGTTTAGTATAACGGTAGGGTCATAAATGAGGCCTAGATTGTTAGCGACTTCAGCTGCCATAGAAATGATTTGAGACCCGCTATCCACTATAGCCTCTACCTTGTGCTTGTTATCGACAGTTAGCGCAACGGAATGGATAGCGTGCGATTCTTGAGTGATGGTAAGGATTGCGGGGTCTTCTCCATGGTCTACTGACCTAAGGTAGGTCTCCACTGGGTCCACAGAGGTGGCGTTAGCGATGGGGTCGGCAGGAGAGTCTTCAGTGTCCAATGAGTCGACAGTAACGGAAAAACCGGGAAGCGCGTTGTCGAGGTCTTCGACTTCGGCAACGGTTGTCGCCAAGGGACGTCGGGGAGTGACTGCCGTCTTGACTTGGTTGCGGACGTCGGGAGCAATACTACAAAGTTCTTCAACTGACAAGGTGACGGCGGTTTTCATGATGCGGCTAAATACGTGGTTTGATTTTTCGATGTTGAAAATTGGCGCAGTAGGTTGGTAACCACCTTCAGGACGTTTCTCAGGAGCGGCAAAGTTTTGTTGTGCGGGAGCGTGATAACGATCGGGAATCCCTGAGTAGGGATGGAGGGGCGGCAAAGGCGGTTCGGGAGCGTTAGCGGACGACAATGGTTCTGTAGTGGCAGGGGTAGTAGCAGGCGGTGCGGCAGGAGCAGGAGTCGGTAACTTGCTAGCGGGAGGCATTGGCTTATATCCTTTGAGAGGTTGTTTGGGCTGCTTAACTTCAACCCCATCAAACACCTGATTCTTCAGCGAATCCAATTCCTGCTGTAGCTTGGCGATACGCTCTTCCCGCGAGAAAGTAGGACGGTCACCAACACTGTCGAAGTGTAGAACCTCGTGAATCATTTGCTGTTGTGTCGCCTGTTCAGGGTCGGGGTTGGCGTTGCCAGATAGCGTGCCGGTAACGATTTGTCCTGGGTTGCGCCTATGCCATTCATCCACCCGCTCCTGGAAGGACTTCTTGTCCAGGTAGTTGGGAATGGTGGCGCCAGAGGTAAGGACTATCTTGCCGTCGATGGCCCTTCGAATTCTCCCTTGCCAAATATAATTTTCGAGAGTAGCGCAGCGTCCTCTAGTCATAGTATGGCCAATTTCCCCACAGAAGTGGCAAGGGCCAGGTGTGGGTACGTTAGCGGGTCGGTTAGCAGTGAGGTTGGTGGTAATCATGGTTTCAATACGTGTCATAGCGGAAGCGACAGCGGCGGTAATAGCAGCATTGAGTTCCTCTTTCTTAACGAAGTCGGTAGTAGGAGGCGGGATGGGAATAATACCGTTAGTTCGCTCAGGGGGTGGGCTCGTCCTAGCGCGTGATATACCAACGCCAGTGTCCGTTCCCTTGAGAACCCATTTACCGGCTTCAAAGACGTCGGCAACGTTATAGGGCTCGTCAGGGTGATGGGCCTGATGAACTATCTCTAGGCGACGAGCAATACAAGTCCAAAGCGAAGTTGGAATGCCTTGCTGAAATAGGTGATGCTCCTCGTTAATATAGAGCTTGCCGTTCTGCAGAAGCCACCTAGCGATTTTCTGGAACTCGCGGTAATATGTAGAGAATGCGCCAAGCGAAGATGTGCCGTTATCGAAAGATTCTTGTACTAGTTTCTGCAACTCGTTTACCGTGTATCGGGTAGCCTCCTCTGCGCCAGGGTACAGCTGGATTACTGCCGTCTTCCAGTCCTCATACGAAGCGCCTTGAGCTGGGACTGGTGGGGCGGCAGGAACAAAGGCGGCAAATTCGGTCAAACCTGTCCATGTCTCTGCCGTGTCATACGATACGTATCTTGCCGTGTACTCCTTCATCTGTGTGTGGTCGGTAATGTTACAATCCCTGAATAAATACTCTAATTCCTTGAAATATTGGGAAAGCTCCCGTGGCTTGGACTCGTCCCATTTCGGTGCCAAGAAGTGGTTGCGTGGCGGCATGCGCTGGACTTGTTGTTCCATAGCGACTGTGTTGGCGAGTTCAGTTAGCGGTGGTGGGGAAGGCGTTCTAGAGGTTGGCGACGGGGTAAGCGAAATGATGAGTTGTGAAAGCGGTGTTAAAGGAGTGCTGGGAGTAACTGGTTGCGGTACGGCAAGCGGCGACGCTAAGAGGTTGTCAGCGCTAAAGTCGAGAGAATGCGGAAAGAGATCAGGAAATGTGTCTACAGTGGCGTTCTGTAGTTCCTGTGCTAGAGAGAGACCCGGTAAGGCACCAGGTGGTTGTGGAGTTGATAGGTGGGAAGGAGCAATGCCTTCTGCTGACTGCTCTAGCAGACGGCGCCTACGCTGGAGATGGGTTTCTGGCGGAATTCTGCCCTAGAGATCCCTCGCGGTGGGCTCCAATTTGATGACGCCCAAAGTTTGGTCAGTAACAAATGTAGCTGAAGTGTTACCGTACCAAGAGTTTGCGTTGGGCGCGCTATAAGTGATGTGAGGAGTCCCAGGCAGGTCCCAGAGAACGCGCCTGTGAAAATAGGGTAAAGTCGGTAACGAGGTCAGCAAGTGTAAAGCGCTAAGGTAAAGCGCCTAGGGAAGGAGCGGTAAGTGAACACGGCAAAGGTAAGCGGCAAGAGTACGGTATGCTTAGCGAAGTCTAAGCGTCGATAATGCCTGCCGTAGTTGCAAGGCGCGAGGTTGTCGAGTGTTGGCGAGCGTCTGCAACTGCCGATGAGTTTGACGTTGCCAACCGTAAATGAAATTCTGAGCATAAGGGAAACTGAAGAAAGGGGAGTAGTGAACTCTGGTCTATTTGTCTGATTCCTTGTCTATGTACAAGTCGGTAAGTACTTTTATACTACAATGAGTTCGCCGTCGCCAGTGGCTAATGACGCCAGAGTGCGGTAAACTAGAAAATTTCATAGGGGTAGCTCCAACGGTTTCAGATCCCTACCGTCCATTCAAGAGCCTTAGCGACGCCAGGCGACAGATCGCGAAGCTAAACCATCAATCCATCACCCTTCTGTCCGTCAGAGTACCTAAGCGATGTCAGGCGCCAAATCGAGACGCTAAGCGGTGTCAGACGCCAAGGTCAAACACCAAGCTATCCATCAGTTTTTGATAGATCATCAGGCTTCTTGCTAAGCGCTGTCGTCAGTGACTGATGCCATCTGTCAGTTGTCATTCTTGCTGCCGTCGGCGTTATCATTGATCAGATCTGCTTCTTGCCATGTCCGGCCGTCGGAAATGGCTTAAAATAGGTAGAACGCGTGCGCTAAGTTCAGAACGAGTGCAGCAAGGTTTCCGGAGCTGGTGCCGAGCCTGCCGTTGATGCGCCTAACCTGTATAGAGTCCTATCAACGGCATCATTATGGGCACACCACCCATGCCAGGGTAGTGCACCAGGGCCGTAAACTGGGGCAAAAAATGTGTGCCCATAGCCCCTCTTGCCATAGCGGGGGCAAACTGTCCCCATCCTGGCGCTGCTTGGGGGCTGACTAGCCCCCCGTAGGCCTGTTGTTGAGATTGGCCCTCAGTGTGATGTGGCGCATAAGCGCCTGATACTGGTTGTTGGGGCTGATAGCCGCCCACAGGTGCGTTTTGGGGCATAACGTTGCTCTGCATGAGTTGGTGTGGTGGATAGCCACTGATTACCGGCTGCTGCAGTGGGTAGCCCACTGCTGGTTGTTGCTGCTGCTGTGGGAAGCCCACAGCCTGTTGCAATTGTCCCCGCTGGGGCACATTTTAGGTCAGTGGGGGAGCCATCTGCCCCCCCCAGCCGACGGTAAGACCAATGGCGCAAGCTCAAACTGTTGCTGCTGCTGCTGCTGCTCACTCTGGTCCACAGGCATGTTGTCCATGGTTGAGGGAAAAAGGCGAAAAAGAAATTTTGCCTTTTAAGACGTGTTTCAGCCACAGCTGCTGACCAACTCAGCCAAGCTGCAATCGGCACTGCCAATCAAATTAAGCGCCGGCATGCTTACTTAATTGATGTGGGCACTTAACGCCCTTCAACTCCAAATAACGGTCAAGTGCCGCCAACTTGGAGCAATGGAAGTGTGGCTCCCATGTTGTGTTCCCAAGGGACCATCGTATCTCAAACTCGAGCGTGTTATGCTCAGTCCACCGGTGCCCAATTATGCACTCGACGAACCATTTGTCATTGTCTCGAGCTCCAAAATCATAGGGGCCCGGGGTTGCCCTGTTAGGGAATAGCGCATTGTCAGACGCGCTGTAAGGTTGCAACAGCGACACATGAAACTTAGGAACGATGCGTCATTCCTGTAATGCCAGAGGCAGCTCCAACACGTAGTTGGAGGTACTTGGCTCTGCGTCTAGAATGCGGTATGGGCCTACCCATTTTGGGCAGAGTTTACTCGCCCATCCCTTTGGGAGCCTCAGATTATGCGTTGATAGGTACACCAATGCTCCTACTGCTATTGGCGGGTCTGCTCGTCTACGGTGATTGGCGTTTTTTGCCTGGAAGACTCGTGCCTCTATGATGGCGTCATGCGCTGATGCAAGGTTCTCCAGGGCCTGCCTGGCAAACTCGACAACTCCTCGGTGGGCCACCGTATCAGCACGAACTTCGTGCAGCATGGAGGGCAAGTACCCTCTGTTGAGCTCAAAGGGCGCATACCCTGTGGTATCTGAGATACTTGCGTTAATCGTGAACTCAGTGAGTGGACACCAGTCCACCCAGTCCCGTTGGTCAGGGCAAACAACTGCCCTCAAAATCTGGCCTATACTGCGGTTAGCCCGCTCTGTCTGCCCATCTGTTTGAGGATGGAAGGACGTCGACATGAGGAGTCGCGCTCCTAGCAGTTTGTGGAGTTCCCTCCACCATTGAGACGTGAACTTTGAGTCACGGTCGCTCACAATGGTGCTAGGCAGCCCATGCAGCCTAACGATCTCCCTCAGGTAGATCCATGACAGCTCCTTAGCCGTCAGCGTAGTTTGCACTGGTATGAGGTGCACCATGCTTGTCATGCGGCAGATGACCACCCAGAGGTAATCAAACCCTCAGGACTCAGGAAAGGGACCTACGAAGTCCATTCCAATGGAATCCCAGGGTTTCACTGGTATGGGTAGCTGGTGTAGCTTTCCGGGAGGGGATCTAGGGGGCAACTTTGCCCTCTGACACGCTGCGCATGAGGCGCAAAACTTAGTCACTTCTTGGGCCATACGTGGCCACCAATACCATCTCTGGATGTAGCCCAATGTCCAGGCAGCACCAAAGTGCCCCACCAGTGCATGGGCCTGGTCCAAGACCCACGTAACAATGGTTCGCGTACGGGGAAGGCAGACCACTGCCATCCCTTGACGGTTCTCCGTCGTGATCAGTCTACCAGGCTCATGCCTGAACTGAGGATGGTTGTCAGGATTGGCGATTATCTCGGCGAAGAGAGAATCATCGCCATAGTCCTGCACTACTTCCTTCCAGAAGTCGTCATTGACCAGGCTAGGAGGCTGGGATGAAGGCAATTCGCCTTCGAGCATCTCAGCCAGCATAACGGGTATATTGTGGTGCTCGTGCTCTCCAGTGGATGCTGGGTCCACAGCTTCATGCTCCTTGAGCAACTGGGCAGCCACGTCCCGCTCTTCACGCTGCTCTCTGAGGCGAGTACTTCACCTCCATTCATCGTCACGCATAGCACATACTTCCAGGACATGCTCCCTGAGCTCCTGGTATCGGTGGAGAGGTAAGTCCTCTCCATCTGGGTCTATGCGGCAGTCTGCCTGCACATACTCATGAGGCTCGTGAGCCTCCCCGACTACATCACTCTCAAAATAGCGTGACAAGCAGTCTGCCACTTTGTTGAGTTCACCTTTAACATAGGTGATGTTGAACTGATATCTTGACATGTAGTCTATCCACCATCGCTGACGCGGCGACAAGTTCACCTGAGTTTTGAAGAACTCAAGGGCCTTGTGGTCCGTTATGATGTGGATGGGATATCCCATCAGCTTATCCTCCCATTTGAGGAGGGCCTTGAGTATGGCAAGAGTCTCCAGCTCATGCACCGCATAGTTTTGCTGGGCCGTTGTGAACTTCTTCGACATGAACCCTGCTGGGTGGCACGTCTGCCAGCTGCTTCCCTGACCATACATGGCTCCGATGCATCGTAAATGAGCCATATCGGCTCATCCCGTCTAGGGTTGATTGGTCAAATCACCAGAGTCTTTGTACAGATCCGTTTGACCATCTCAAAGCACCGCTAGTGCAACGGCCTCCAATTGAACGGTGACCCATTCTGCGTCATGGCCATAAGTGGCCCAGTATAGGCTGTGACATTGGGCAAGAAGCTTGAAATGTAGTTGACAAGGCCAATGAATTGTTGGATGTCATTGTAGTTTCGGGGTGTGCACCACTCCCAAATATGATCAAGCTTGTCCCGATCGGGGTGGATACCCCGCTCATCTATGACATGCCCTAGGCAGTCTATACTCTGAGCGTAGAGCTCACATTTCTTCCACTTCAAGTACAACTTGTACTTGCGCAGTCGTTTGAATACGACTCTTAGGTGCTGCTCATGCTCCTCCATAGTATCTGAGTAGATGAATATGTCATCTAAGTAGACGTGCATAAACCGTCCTATTACATCTCAAAAAATAGAGGTCATTAGCCTCTGGAAGGTTGCAGGAGCATTACAGTCTCCAATCTGCATTATGTTGCTTGTGAACGTGCCCATGATCGATGCAAATACGGTCTTGGGTACGTCTTCGGTGCAAATGTGCACCTGCTCATAAGCGTCAGTAAGGTCAATCTTTGAGCGATACTTTGCCCGAGCCATGTCTTCCCGGATCACCTTCTGATCTAGTAAAGGAGTTACATCCTTTATATTGTTGTCATTGCGCTGACACGCATCAAGAGCTGTTTGAAGGGATCCATCCTTCTTCAGGATGCACAATAATGGTGCAGCTTGAGCAGTGGTACATGGGGACCACCATTGAGCATTCAAATAGCGATTAGTTTTATCGCGTAGTTGCTCCTGGAGGGCGCGCGGGCAGCACGGCAAGTGGTACTTATACTGCTTGCTCTCGTCTATGAGATTGATCTCATGGTTCACCTCCCACCATGGCAGAAGCTCCTCCTTGGTCCCGTTGACCATGTTGGCAAATTCTTCTTGCCATTGCTGATGCAACCGAGGAATATCTTCCTCACGGAGGCTTGTTGCCTTCTGCTTCCCCTTCATACGTACCGGGGGAAGTACTTCCACCATCTCTGAGGGTGGCCAAGGCGGCGGTGCATACTGCTTGTGCATTGCAAGCACCTGATTGACACTGTCATTGGGTATATGTAGTCTCAGCGGAGCACCCACTGCCACTGCCTTATAAGCCACGAGGCTTCTTCCCTCACGTACAAGTGAGTACGCTACGGACACCTCGTCTGAGGCTGGCTGGCAATATGCTGGTTTGACGGTCATCCGTCTCTGGTACGCATTTCGCGCACACGTGGCTGCCACCAGCTCGTTCCACTCTTGCGGCATTCGGGAGTCGTATGCCCAGTCGTACTCCGGCAGGGGGGCTGGTCGCTCCCATAGGGACCGTGTGTCCCCCTCTCGGATGCTGTCTTTCAAGTCTTCCAACTTGACTTGTGAGGACGTAGGTGGACATACATCCACTGAGTCCTCCCGTCGTCTCGCCTTTCGATGGCGTTTGTCTGGAGGCTTTGCGCCTCGAGTCTCAGGAGCAGTTATTCACTCATTGCTCCTCTTGGAGGCTTGATACTCCTCCTGGCTCATCATCACCACGTTGTGGTCTGCGCTCAGTCCAGGCATAGCCTGCACTTTCTCCTCCACATCCTCCATGGTTGGCACTCTGCGCCGGCCAAGTCATGGAGAGTCCTTGCATTTCTCCGTAGTGCGATGATGTTGCAGACAATTATCAGTGTTGTCTGCTGTAGCCCGTTCAGCTGGGATCACTTTCCCATTCACTAGTACCTGACAGTGGTCAAAGTCTAGTATGACTTTGTTACGCCGCATAAATGGCATTCCCAGTATCATATCGTAGCGATCGAAGTTTGCTACATCCATGTATTCCCGGCTACGTGAGCCCGGTGTTTGGACAGTCCCATTCATCCCATACTGCACCATGGCTCGGCTCCCTACGGTGCCCAGCTATAACGCCAATGGCGTATCCAACTCCTGCACGGATATTCCGTACACATGGGCAAACTGGGGCGTTATGCCCAATGTAGTACTCCCAGAGTCCCATAGGGTCCATGCCTTGTGGCCGTCTACGTCCACATACAAGACCAGGCACTCCTTGTCTGCTCGTTTCAGTGTAGGGCGCTGCAAAGTGCCCTCTGCATGACGAAGAGTCACCTTCTTCATCCGAACCACGTTATTCCATTCGGAATCATTTGTGGACGGCCAATCTGTCATCGCTGCTAGGCACTCGGAGTTGCTGTCGCAACTGTAGTACTCATTGTCGTAGACGTCGTCATATACGTCGACTGTGACGTACTCCTCCCCCTCCATGACCACACTCTCAGGCTTGGCGCCCGATGCCTCCTCTGGGGGCTCCTGGTCATTTGTAGGGTGCTCTGCCTCAGACTCGGCAGATACGTCTCCGTCACTCCCACTCGCGGCTGCAGTATGTGCAGCTCGAAGGTGGGCGCGGGGTGTATACCCCTTCCTCAGGGCTCCTGGCTTTGCAGGGCAGTTGGTAGCATAGTGGCCTGGTTGGCCACATGCGAAACAAGTCCCCGTCTGACCTGGTGGGTTGGCCAGTTTGAAGTCCGGCCTTGGTTTAGGACGTTCTCCGTCCGGCGCCCGATCTGGGCATGGGCGGCTCCACCCTTGGTTTGCCGCAGGGGTTCTGTGTACAACAAACCACGTGTTGCGGTCACGGTCCAAATCGGTCTTTTTGGCCAGGAAGGTCCCCACATGCTGACCCCGTGAGGGTGTCCCACCAGACGGTAGTCACCTGGGTCCCCCTTTGTGTCCACTCCGATGTTCGTAGTGGTTAGCAGTCTTCAGAGACTGCTCATACCAGATGGCATATGCCACAAATTCTTCCACATCGTTGACATCTGGGGACAATCCGTCCTCACGTATCAAATAGCGGCGCATGTCCACTGGAATGCCATCCAAGAACGTTTTGAGCATTGTATACCCGTCCAGGTATACTGCCATGTTCTGGGCATGGTCATTAAGGGTATCATAGAACCTTTGTACTCCCAACTTCTCGGTGTACTTGGCGGACTGGAAGTCCCGCCTTGCATCCTGGAGTGTTGAGGGGTGTATGAATTGATTGTACAGTCCTGTATGGACTCCTTTGAACATCCAGTCATATTGGACACAGTTGACGTGCAGTACTGCCCGTCAAAACCATCCCATGGCCTCTCCAGCCAAGAACTCAGGAAGAACGAAGATTTGTTCTTGTTTCATACGGTCGCCTCCGTATAAGCACATGGCGAGATGGGTGCATACATCCATCGCCCAATCTTCCAGGTCGCTGAACTTGGACACATCTGTATAGGCACAAATGTGCCTACTGTCTGCTTTACGCAGCTTCACTCCGTCTGGTAACTGTAAGGTTACGCCCAGGGCATCATTGACTACTCGATGCAGGTGATCGTGCATGGCTTCACGATGCATTTGAATGGCCTCCCGCTGACCCAGGGATCTAGTCACCAAATCAGCGGCATGGGAAGTGACTTCCCTCGTCCACCTTGTGGAGGATGTCCTGAGCCTCCTTGACTGTGGGCATAATTGCCCTCGTCTCGAGGAATCGACCTAGGGCTGTCATCCCGGCTGTTACCAGGGACATCACGTCTCGTGGCGCCATCTCAATTGAGGAAGTCTCCTCAATCATGATCATTGCGCCGCCCTGGAACTGGAGAAGCTTGATTCTCCTGACCCTGCATGACAAATTGACGACGCATCTCATCAATGGGCTTAGTGCCCTTGAATACAATGCCCTGATCGTCGATAAGGGACTGTCCCTTAGTCCTGAGGTCGCTATTGCACATACATTGATACGTGACTCTGTCACTCAACGTTTTGGCCATGGGCATGCACGGCATCACAGATGCCTCGCTCTCCACTTTGAGCACGGTACTATCATGCCCATCTGGACCTGACATATCTGTCCTACGGTCGTGGTTACGCATGTGTGGGGGCTCCTCATGCCAACCTTGTCCTGCTGAAGTATAGAAAGTACTCACCAGTCTTACTTCGGGCACTTCCTGCACCCGTGCTAGTGCCTCCACTAGCTCGATTCCAACGTCTTGATTGCGTCGTGCTGAGCATTCCTCGGACGTGTGGCTCCAGGGGGTCAAGACCCCCAATTGCCGTGTGGCCTTACGCTGCACATACATTTGCAGCTCCATAGTGAGCACTCTCACCATCAAATCAGTATATTTTGTACTGAATATATTGGGCACTTTGTGCTCTTGTTGCCTAAGTGCTACTATATGGGCTGACGTGTAGCGCTTGAGTCGTGCTTGGGTGGTGTATTTCATCACCTCTGGGTGCAAGTCCCAGAACACCCACAAGCGCACGGTGTACGTGGTTTTCAGCCGCTGCTCCTCTGCTCCGGCGTCGTCGTCACTTGACGACTCCATCACCCCCTCTGGAAGCTCTACAACCTCTGGAGCTTCCTCCACTGCTGGTGTGCGCAGAAATTGGTTTTCTGCATGGGATACTTCAGGCCTTGCAGCCTCCTCTGGTACCTCTTCTAAGCGGGCTTCCGCTATTTTAGAAGGCATTGAACCCGCTGTGGACCACCTGGTCCCACTGCTCTGGCTCGGCGGGAGGGCTCTCCCAGTCCGTACTGACGAGTCGGTGTCTCCTGGGGTGCTATAGGCACCTGTTGACTGTCGGCCGTCCTCAGGGGGCCCTTTGGAAGCTAATCGGCTAGACCGTTGCAGTCCTCCTGGCAGCTGCGTAACTGGGGGCGTTAATCCCCCGGGCATCTTTTCCTGGAGGTGTTGTGGACCGTCCTGCTGTGAGCTTTCAGCTCTCCGGGCCTCGCTCTCATTCCCGGCCAGGTCGCTACTCTGACCTCGGTCTCAAGCCTTGGGTCTTATCTGACCCGCATTTGGGTGTCTGCTGGGTCTCCCCATAGGTCGTGGGCATTTCGCCCGCCGTCAGTGGGCACTGCAGGTATGGGATTACTCATCGATCCCCTGTTTGAAATTTGCATGGTGTGGCTGTGCAAGAAGCTCGAGAAGCTGATAGAGTTCTGTCAATGAACTCAGCGACTGACATCAGATGCTAGGCAATA
>QGOA01000552.1:0-10769 GCA_003313075.1 Termitomyces sp. MG16
AACATACCCCGGAACAGCTTGGCCAATCGGAGATATAGTAAAAGTGAGCAGACTCGTACAATTCTAAGTCAATATAGAGTCGCCGCTGGCCACTGTGGGTCATAACGCCGTTGGTCGCCGTCAGCCATGTGCAAAAGGTTGCCGTTGACAGGTCGCTGTTAGAGGAAACCATGAGGAGAGGCGCTAGGAGGTAGCGCCGCAGATGGGCTCGTATCTTGGCAAACACGGTAGCGCATAGTATATAAAATAGCTACTTTACATGTATATAACAACGAATTGCAACCCCTCGAACACACAGTTACACTTAGCGTTCAACTCGCGCTAGCTTCCTTTGACTTCGTCACTAAGTCGGGCACTAGCTTCGTCTATCTTGTCTTCATCGTTTACGGTGCCACCTATGGGCACAATACGCTGCGCTACTCGTCTTTTCTCCGATATCTTTGTCTAAACCACGACGCTTACCGTCTGCCAGGTAGCCCCCGAGGCACTATAATCTAGCGCATCATTTTACTACCTCCACTCGAGCACACCGGGACCCTGTCAGGACTCCTCACAACTACGTACGCCAAGCGCTGGAGACGGCGTTGTACTGCATATATGTCCAGCGCACCCAACCACAGTTGGCGTCATTAGCGGGACCTCCAGTCTGCCAAATACACCAAGAAGTTAGGGGTACAAGGATTCTACAATACCCTTAACAACTATGCCCAGAATATAGCAATGTACCCAGACAGGTATACTATGCTCAAAACATTCTTAGATGGTATCTCAGTGGACATGCACAGCTATCTGATACATGAGAATAGGCTGTCTCTAGAGGTCAACAATGTGGAGGAGTTTGTAGCGTACACCATCAGGTATGAGCAGTCTCTAAAGACTGCTAACCACTATGAGCATTGTAGTGGCTACAAAGGAGGAAGCAGGTGACTACTGCCTGCTGGGGCACCCTCACAAGATCAGCATGTGGAGACCTTCCTGGCTAAGAAGGCTGACTTGGATCATGACCACAACATGCAAGAACAAATTTTTGTTCTGCCTGAGTTCTTGGCTAGAGAAGCCATGAGGTGATTTCAACAAGCAGTATTGCATGTCAACTGGGTCCAGTATGATTGGATGTTCAAGGGAGTCTTTACAGGACTGTATGATTGATTTGTGCACCTATTGACGCTACAGGATGCAAGGCAGGACTTTCAGTCCACCAAGTACACTGAGAAGCTGGATGTACAAGGGTTCTATGATACCCTTAATGACTATGCCCAGAATATGGCAGTGTATCTGGACAGGTACACTATGCTCAAAACATTCTTGGATGGTATCCCAGCAGACATGCGCTGCTATTTGATATGTGAGGATGGGTTGTCCTTAGAGGTCAATGATGTGGAGGAGTTTGTAGCATATGCTATCAGATATGAGCAGTCTCTAAAGACTACTAACCACTATGAGCATTGTAGTAGCCACAAAGAAGGAAGCAGATGACTACCGCCTGCTGAAGCACCCTCACAAGATCAGCATGTGGAGACTTTCTTAGCTAAGAAGGCTGACTTGAATCATGACCGCAACATGTAGTTTGTGGTATGCAGAGCTCCTGCTGTGAATCAAGGGCAAAGCTGCCCATGACCAGAGCAGGCTCTAGATAGAAAACATTCTAAGCTAAGGCCAGAAGTCAAGCTAGCCAACTCATCTGGTCAGACAGGGACCTGCTTTGCATGCGGCCAGCCAGGCCACTATGCTACCAATTGCTCTGTGAGGTCGGGAGCCCCAAGAAAGAGGTATACACCTCAAGCCCACCTGCGTGCCGCACACACTGCAGCCATGAGTAGGAGTGATGGAGATATCTCCACAGAATCTGAGGCTGAGCACTCCACAGATGACCAAGAGCCTCCAGAGGAGGCATTGGGCACTGAGCCTGAGAGTGTGGTCATAGAGAGGGAGGAGTACATCATAGTAGACATATACAATGATGCCTATGACAATGAGTACTACAGTCATGACAGCAACCCTGAGTGCTTAGCGGCAATGATGGATTGGCTGGGATGAAGAAGGTGACTCTTCATTGAGCAGAGGGCACTTTGCAGCACCCTACATTGAAGTAGACAGACAAGGAGTGTCTGGTTTCATATGTGGACGTGAATGGCCACAAAGCATAGACCTTATGGGACTCTGGAAGTACTACTTTAAGTATTATGCCTTAGTTTGCCCACATCTACAGAATCTCTATACAGGAGTTAGACATGCCATTGGCATTGCAGCTGAGCACTGTAGAGAGCCGTGCTATATTACAATATGGGACAAACATAACCATCCAGACACCGGGCTCACATAGCTGGGAATATATGGATGTCACAAACTTTGATTGCTATGACATGATACTAGGAACACCATTCATGCAGCGTAACAAAGTCATGCTAGACTTTGAGCACTGTCAGGTGCTAGTGAATGGGAAAGTGATCTCAGCAGAACAAGCTACAGCAGACAACACTGATAATTGCCTGCAACGTCACCATTCTACGGAGAAGCACAAAGATTCTCCCTGACTTGGTTGGTGCAAAGCACCAGCAGTGGAGGATGTGGATGAGGAAGTACAGGCTATGTCTAGACTGAGCTCAGACCACAACATAATAGTGATGATGAGCAAGGAGGAGTATCAAGCCTCCAAGACAAGAAATGAGCAAATGCTCACTCCTGATATTTGAGGTGCAAAGCCTCCAGATAAAGGCCAGCAAAGGTGAAAAAGCTTGAGGACTCAGGGGATGCATGTCCACCTACGTTCTCATGAGTCAAGTTAAATGACTTGAGGGACAGCAACCAAGAGGCGGAAGCCTCATATTGTGAGGACACGTGGTCCTTATGGGAGTGACCAGCTCCTCTTTCTGAGTACAACTAGGCATACAACCCTTGAATGCCACAGGAGTGGAACGAGCTGGTGGCAGCGACATGTGTGCAAAATGCACACCAGTGAAGAACAATTGTGACACCAGCATATTGCCAGCTAGCAGCAGACAAAGTGTCCATAGCGTATTCTCTCATATGCAAGGGGAAAAACCTTGTGGCTTGCAAAGCAGCAATAGTGGATTCTCCACTAAGGCTGCACATACCCAATGACAGTGTTAATTGGGTGCTTGCAATCTGCAAGCAATATGCACAGCAGCCTTGGCCACCATCAGATACAGTGGAAGTCCTTCCCTCAGTGTGTCTGAAGGAGAAACAGAAGGTGACGAGTCTTTGTGAGGAAGATATCCCTCAGTTGCATCAGAAATGGCAAGAAAAAAACGCCAATATGGTCAATGGGACCAAGGAGGAGCTTCTGCTGTAGTGGGAAGTGAACCATAAGACCAATCTCATAAATGAGAGCAAGCAATACAAGTATCACTTGCCACGCTGCCCACACACACTCCAAGAGCAACTATGCGATAAAACTAATTGCTATTTGAATGCTCAGTAGTGGTCACCATGCATCACTGCTCAGGCTGCACTATTACTATACATGCAAAAGAAGGATGGAACCCTTCAAATAGCTCTTGATGTGCATCAGCGCAATGATAATACCATAAAGAAAGTAACTCCTTTACCAGATCAGGAGGTGATCTGGGAAAATGTGGCTTGAGCGAAGTATTGCTCAAAAATTGATCTTACTGACGCCTACAAGCAGGTGCGCATTTGCATCAAAAACGTACTCAAGACCATGTTTGCATTGATCATGGGCACATTTACGAGCAACATAATGCAGATTGGGGACTGTAATGCCCTCACAACCTTTCAGAGGTTAATGACCTTTATATTATAAGATGTGATAGGACGCTTTATGCACGTCTACTTAGATAATATATTCATCTATTCAGATTCCATGAAGGAGCATGAGCAGCACCTC
This sequence comes from Termitomyces sp. MG16, assembly GCA_003313075.1. NCBI lineage: Eukaryota > Fungi > Basidiomycota > Agaricomycetes > Agaricales > Lyophyllaceae > Termitomyces > Termitomyces sp. MG16. Next base: position 3,869 of record QGOA01000552.1, read on the forward strand.
AGAGTCGTATTCGAACGACTATGCAAGTACAAGTTGTACTTGAAATGGAAAAAGTGTGAGCTTTACACTCAGAGCATAGACTGCCTAGAGCATGTCATCAATGAGCAGGGTATACACCCCAATTAGGACAAGCTTGACTGCATTTGGGAGTGGCGCACACCACAAAACTACAATGATATCCAATAGTTTGTTGGCCTTGTCAACTACATATTGAGCTTCTTGCCTGATGTTACTGCCTATACTGGGCCACTTATGGCCATGATGCAGAACAGGTCTCTATTCAATTAGAGGCTGCTGCACCAGCAGTGCTTTGAAATGGTCAAACAGATTTGTATAAAAACTCCGGTTATTTGACCAATAGACCTTAGACAGGACAAGCCTATTTGGCTCATTTGTGACACGTCTAAGACAGGTGTTGGTGCCATGTATAGCCAGGGGAGTAGCTGGCAGACCTGCCATCCAGCAGGGTTCATGTCAAAAAAGTTCATGACCATCTAGCAAAACTATGCTATGCACAAGCTAGAAACTCTAGCTATACTCAAGGCCCTCCTCAAGTGGGAGGATAAACTGATGGCATATCCCATCCATATCATAACTGATCACAAGGTGCTTGAGTTCTTCAAAACTCAGGTGAACTTGTTGCCGCGTCAGCAATGTTGGATTGACTACATGTCAAGATACCAGTTCGACATTACCTATGTTAAAGATGAACTCAATAAAGTGGCAGACTGCATGTCTCGCTACTTTGATAAGAGTGATGTAGTCAGAGAGGCTCATAAGCCTCATGAGTATGTGCAGGCAGACTGCTGCATAGACCCAGATGGGGAGGATCTACCTCTCTACCAGTACCAGGAGATCAAGGAACATGTCCTGGATGTACGTGCAATGGAGGCGAAGTACTTGCCTCAGGGAGCAGCGTGAGGAGTGGGATGTAGCTGCCCAGCTGCTCAAGGAGCATGAAGTCATGGAGCCAGTGTCATCTGGGGAATACAAGCGCCTCAATAAACCCTTTACTCTGGCTGAGATGCTAGAAGGCAAATTGCCTTTGTCTCAGCCACCTAACCTAGGCAACAATAACTTCTATATGGAAGTGGTGCAGGAGTATAGACATGACTCTCTCTTCACTGAGATAATCACCAATCCTGACAACCACCTTCATTCCAGGCAGAGGCCTGACGGACTGATCATGACGGAGAACCATCAAAGAGTGGCAGTGGTCTGCCTTCTCCGTATGCAAACTATTGTGACATGAGTATTGGACCAGGCCCATACACTAGTGGGGCACTTTGGTGCCACATAGATGCTGAGATACATCCACAGATAGTATTGGTGGCCACATATGGCCCAGAAGATTACCAAGTTCTGCACATCATGTGCAGTGTGTCAGAGGACAAAATTGCCCCCTGGATCTTTTGCTGGGAAGGTGCACCAGCTACTTGTGCTGGTAAAGCCTTGAGATTCCATTGGAATAGACTTTGTAGGTCCCTTTTCCAAGTCTAGAGGATTTGACTACCTCTGGGTAGTAATATGTTGCATGATGAGCATGGTGCACCTTATACCAGTGCAAATGATGCTGACGGCTAAAGAGCTGTCATGGATTTACCTCAGGGAAATTGTTAGGCTGTATGGGCTGCCTAGTACCATTGTGAGTGACCGTGACTCAAGATTCACGTTGCAATGGTGGAGGGAACTTCACAAGCTGTTAGGAGCTAGACTCCTCATGTTGACTTCATTCCATCCTCAGATGGATGGGCAGACTGAGCAGGCCAACTGTAGTATAGGCCAGATCCTGAGGGCAGTTGTTTGCCCTGATCAACAAGATTGGATAGACTGGTGTCCACTCACTGAATTTGTGATTAACACAAGTATCTCAGATACAACAGGGTATGTGCTCTTTGAGCTCAATGGAGGGTACTTGCCCTCCCATGCTGCACAAAATTTGTGTGGATGTGGTGGCCCACTGATGAGTAGTCAAGTTCATCAGGCAAGCTCTGGAGAATATTGCAGCAGTGCATGATGCCATCATCAAGATGCAAATTTTTCAGGTGAAAAATGCCAATCATTGTAGGCAAATGGACCTGCCAATATCAGTGGAAGCATTGGTCTACTTGTCAATGTGTAACCTGTGGCTTCCCAAGGGACAGGCAAGTAAACTCTACCCAAAATAGGTAGGCCCATACCACATGCTAGATGCGGAACCAAGTACCTCCAACTATGTGCTGGAGCTGCTGCAGGCATTACAGGAATGACAAATCGTTCCAAAGTTCCACATGTTGTTGTTGCAACCATATAGTGCATCTGACGACAAATTATTCCCTAACAGGGCAACCCTGGGCCCCTAGGACTTTGGGGCACAAGACAATGACAAATAGTTTGTTGAGTACATCATAGGCACCAGTGGACTGAACGGAATGTGCTTGAGTTTGAGGTATGATGATCTTTCAGAGACACAACATGGGAGCCATACTCCTATTGCTCTAAGCTAGTGGCACTTGATCACTATTTGGAGTTGAAGGGCGTTAAGTGCCCACATTAGTTAAATAAGTGCACCAGCACTTAATTTGATCAGCAGTGCCAATTGTGGCTTGGCTGAGTTGGTCAGCAACTGTAGCTGAGACATGTCTAAAATTTGAAATTTCTTTTTTCCCTTTCTTTCCTCAACCATGGACAGCATGCCCATGGATCCTGGTGAGCAGCAGCAACAGCAGCAGCAGTTGAAGTTGTTGCTATTAGTCTTATTGTCGGCTGAAAGGAGGGCAGATAGGTCCCCTACTGACTCAAAATGTGCCCCAGTGGAGACAATTGCAACAGGCTGTGGGCTTCCCACAGCAGCAACAACCAGTGGTGGGCTACCCACCGCAGCAGCTGGTGATCAGTGGCTATCAGCCACAACAACTCATGCAGGGCAACTTTATGCCCCAAAACGCACCTATGAGCAGCTATCAGCCCCAACAACCAGTAGTGGACACTTATGCGCCACATTATGCTGAGGGCCAATCCCAGCAACACTAGTATGGGGGGCTATTCAGCCCCCAAGCACCACCAGAATAGGAGCAGTTTGCTCCTGTAATGGTGAGAGGAGCAATGGGTGCACATCCTTTGCCTCAGTTTACTGCTCTGGCACACTATCTTGGCATGGGTGGTGCACCTATAATGATGCCATACCTCCTGGCTTGGATGGGAGCTTGGAGCACAATGCCCTAGTATAATGCCTTGTATGAGGTGTTTATCTAAAGAGGCAAGTCAGCTTCCTTGTTGACTACAGTACTGGCTGACACCTCAGAAGAACGCCAAGCATTCCTCATGCAGGCTCCCATGGCCATTGAGAGCTCAGAAACTCTCAATCCAGAACAAAGCAGCAAATCTTCAGCCAATATGCTGACAGAGAGCCTGGCCAGGCTCTCCTTATTACAATGGCTGGAGATGCCGCACCAACCCAAGCCCAGCTCAGAAAAAGAGTCATGTCCTTGATGCAACAAAGAAAAAGCATGGGCTGTTGAGCCCAGTTTCAACCAGGACTTAGTCCTGGCTACTCTTCTCCAATGCCTGGGGGACAATGAGTAAAATGTATCCACAGACTTGTTGTTCTTCTACAATGGAGAGACTGTCATCCTCATCAGTCAGATGATGGACAATATGGATCACATGTGTGCTCAGCGCAAAACTGATCTCCTTGCCCTATCAACCGCTCATAAGCAGCAGACTACACCTCTGAGTTGGGATACCGACTCCCACAAAAGGGCGTATTGGCAAGAAGTGAAGGACGTGCTCTCCCACTGATACCACGCTGTACCAGCAGTCAGGGACACAACATGCACCAGAAGTCAAAATAAACATTTAATTATGGGCTGAAAACTGTAAGCCTCCTAATAGCAGTCTTAACAAATTATATCTTCAAAAACACTCCAATAAATACATAGACAGTACAGAACAAAGGGGAGGGACCAGCTCAAGCTATCAACTCAATAATAGTCCAACCACTGTAATGGGGAGGGGAAGCATGGGAGCTGGCAGAAGTGACAAAATGAGATCAAATTGTGGTGATCTGGATCAAAGATCAGATCTGACAATGACAGGACTGAAAGGGGAAAGAAAAGAAGCATGGAATGCAGGGAAGTGCTAAAAGGGGAAAGAAGGATCTATGAATAGGATTGTGCTAAATGGAGCTCAAGCAAATGGGAAAGTGGCAATCAGAGACATCCAGAAGAATGATGGAACAAGAAGTTGAATGGTGGAACTGGTGGCACCAAAACAGGCCTCTCAAAAGAGAAATTGGACTATCAAATATGTTCCAGAGGTTGAGGAGTTTACAACAAAGAGTCATGTGTAGATAGTGGTCTATGCATCAGAAAAACAATATAAATAGCCCAAGTTTAGTAGAAAATAGACAGGCATTTGATAGGCAAAGGCTCAGTAGTTCCCAGGGAGTGAATCACCTAGGCTAGAGTTTGTTGAACACCTCTTATTGGAAGTCTATTGGTAAACAAAGGCTCAGTGGTTTCCAGGAAGTGAATCACCTAGGCTAGAGTTTATTGAGAACCTTCTTTTGCATTGCAGGATATTTGATATTCTGTGAAGCACTCAATACATCAAGTTTTATCATCAATGCGGATTAGAGGTCACTTTCTAAGACTTCAAGAAAGCCCCAGAACTATTAGTAATACTTACACCAAGTACAACACCACTTGACTCAGTCAAGCATTGTCATTTCTGGCCGAGAGGCCGGCTTAGCGCAGGACATCCTCCTCTATGAAGATGTCCCTGCTTCAGCCACCCTCTGGCTGATTCAGTGCCTTGCTAGTGGTGCATCTGAGGTCATGTCTTTGCAACTATTATCTATGGTATCTATCACACACTCTGGGAAGCAGAGTTCCCAGAGCGTCAGTACACACCTCACTGAGCCTAAGGCCTTGCAGCCCCAAAAGGATCATCGGGGTAAGCATCTGGAAGGGCACCCATACATCAACATGTACTTCCCTGAGGACGCCTCAAAAGGGGCCTCAGAGGCTAACATCCCCTTTGTATCTGCAGTATTAATAGAGGGCCCTCCAGCCTGATACCCTCAGTGTTTGTAGGCAATGGATCTACATATGGAGAATTCTGTGCCAGAGAGGCTGCTATCTCCATTCTCCAATGATGAATGGTATGAGGAGCCTGAAGAGGCTTGTATAAAATCTCCTGTGCTGCACAAAACTGCAGTACAATGTATGGTGCATGAGAGGCGCAACAGTAATTGACAGGTCAAGATGGACTGTCAGGCACAAGATAGCACTAAACAAGGAGCTGCCCTCCTCAAAGATGAGACCAGACATATTCCTGATGCGCTCGGTATTGTGATCTATTGTGATCACATTGTTGAGCACCAGAACTCATTTTTTGGTGTGGAGTTGTCTCTCCAATTTTACTGGTCCCCAATGACCAACACTATCTTTGTCAGGCAAGAAGCCCACGCAGCCAGAGCCTTTGAGGCTAACAAAGAGGGCAATGCTATGCATACATCCCACAACAGTAAGGTGTACCAAGTTGCACCTCATGGGTTCCCCCACAGCCTCTGAGAGCTCTGCAGGCTCTATTCACTGGTGAACAACTACTTTATACCAATTTGTTAGCATTAGTTGGGCTATCTTTTGCTCAATGAATTTAAACGGGTGACTTTGAACTGCCACCCTACTGTCCGAGACAGAGTAATGTCTCAACTACTTGACAAGGCCCCATACCAGACCATTGCGGTACCCTTCATGAGTTCTGAGGAGCAGGAGAAAGTTCCATGGATGATTGCTCCTTTACAGATTTATTGCTGCAAGAAAAGTGGGAGGCTGGCCTTTGTCGGCCTGACTCCCCCTGATCTAAAGCAACCCTTTGCTTTGGACTACCTAGGCTCATATGCCCTTCTCTATGGGCATCCTGGGATGCCCAACATGTGGACTGGTCTGGCCATGGACTGTGCCATGCGCATTCATTGGTGCAGCCTCTTTGGGTTTGCACTTGTACATGCTATCAGCATCAGCCACCTCTCCAAGACCACGGTGCACAAGCACCTGGCTTATGTGTTTGCATGGCCCAGCCTCTGTAAAAAGGCTGTCACCAAATATAAGGCAGCTATGGGGCAATCTTTTGTGCCTCTCCATACTGAGGACCCAACTTTTGGGGCTTAGATTGTGGACATTCCAGAAGTGTGAGCTTTTGTCTTTACCACTTTGGACATGTTACATGTCCTTCTTCACAATCAAATCCTGGTCAGCTAGGTTGACCATGCTTATATCTATGGGGTCACCTACTTGGCCCACATCTTCTTTGGCGACAACTGGCTCTATAACAAGGCAGCCACCATTGACAATGAGAGGCTACAATGCCTTGACCAGTACAGGACACCTCAGTCCCTTGCTCAGTGGGATGGGTGGCGTGAGGCCACCATTGGCAATTGCCAATGCCTGATGCTTTAGCAGCAGGAGAGTTGTTGTGTGTTTGACAATGCATTCACTAAGGAGATGTATCTCCTCATCAGGCAAGACATTCATGCCTGTGAGCTCTGGACATGCCAGTACCCATCTGACAATGAGGATCTTCCTGATCTCCAACCACCTATTCCAGGGCTGACTTTTGACCTCTATCTTACACTGTCTTTGCTACGGGACTATGACAATTTTCTGCCTATAGCAGGACTATCAAGCACTTCTCACAAGCCCACACCCAAGGACAAACTCCTTGACTACAATATGGATGACGCAACTGCTGATCCATTCTGGAAGCCCGGGGACTCTCCAATTGCCCCCGTCCCTGACTTACCAACAGCCTGTCCATCAAGGTGCTTTGAGACTATAGTTTGGTCTGATTGGGAGGTGTGTAGCGTAGTCCGCTATGTGGCATTGGCCACATATCTTTTACTTAGTATAGTATTAGA